>CM043120.1:7723619-7918199 GCA_023701765.1 Hylyphantes graminicola
ACAAGAGTAATCCTCGCGGTATGTATTGCATTTCGAGAGTAATCGTATTGTGAGGGTTGTCTTTTCTAGTTCTTTTCGGGATGGGGATGAAATATTCCGGTTTATTTTGGAAAATGTATGTTGGTAGTTCATGCTATTTACAGTTTATACCTTGTCTATCCAGAATGCGAGCCTCGAAAGCATTTTTCTTCCCTATCCCCGCAAGCGGTTTTCTTCCAAACGGCGCGGCGTGAGCGTGTTTTTTCACCACCCAACTTGGGCTTGAAGCTTGGGCTTGAACTGTTCGGATTGCCTCCACCACATAACCTCCAAACGCGCTAGGTTTACAAAAACGATGCTCCCTCCTTTTTCTAAAAAAAACAAGCGAAGGGATGGGGGGGGGGGGAGTCTTTTGGGGGATCGCATAGTAAATAGACAAGGTATAGCCCGGGTGGGGTCAGGTTTGATCGCACTAGAGCTACAAGAGGGCTATTGGCGACTTTTAGCCCGGGAGCAAACGCGGGGTATTCATCTGACGTAGGCAGATAAACTGCTGATTGAAGTAACCACAACCAAAGAATCTAACCATTTTGCTCTGGTTAGCTGGTTTTATAGTAATGATATTAGTTATATACAAAAATGTTTGGGTATAAAACACCTAGTGATGTAAAAAAAAACACACAGGAATTTATGAATAAGAGTAAATACGAAAAATAAATGAATACCCGGGAAATCATGAATTTCAAGAAGACAATTATCCCATGCCTTAAATAATTTAAAATGCTATAATATTGTAAAATGAAGTAATTATTAGACAGGTAATATTTTCTTTAAAAACGTTAATTAAAAAATAAACTAACTAAACTTAACTTTAAAAAATTAAAATTGCTTCATATCTCCTTTATTTGCTTTGAGAAACTTCAAGAATCAAAGCAATATTGAGATCCTCATAATTTAAGAGAGATTGTCAGTCCCATAAAACTAATGCATTAGTTTTGGAATTACAACTTCCACAGAAGTATTGCTTTGCCATGTGTTAGCCCTTTTCCCCGAGGTATAGGAATCAACATAACATCGAAATGAAATACATTTGAAAAGATACTGTTATCTAGTTATTTAATTATATATTACTGAAGGTTTAATATGCCAATAATATACAGCAGATGACAAAAATATTTAAAAACTTTATCAATTAACAATTAAATAACCGGATGTTATTTTCGTTTCAATTTTGTTTTAAATTGAAGTTATGATGATTCCCATACCTGGTGAAAATGAAATAACATGGCAAAGCAATTCTTAAGCATAAGTTATGATTTCAAATCTAATACATTAGCTCTATTGAACTGACGATCCGGTCCCTCTTAAAGAAACAGGTTAAAAAAAAAAGGAAATAACTTTTTACTCTTCATCTTCTTCTCGGGAGTAAAAAGTATCACTATGGAAACGGGTTCATGGCAACATTTTATTCCAATCCTTATAAGAAACAAACAAAAAAAAAAAAAAAAGAGCCAAATGATGGAACTGGAAAAACAAAAGAAATATTCCAATTTTTTAGTTTATTTTTCGGGAAGAGAAGTACTTAGGAACCGGGAAAGAAGGATTGCATTTTCTATATTTCATAAGAGCAAAATTTGAACGTGAGCATCTTGGAAAATCGGTATGTAATGTACCAGAGGGAATTATAAAGGGAGTTTAAACTCTAAGCTAAGAACATAGTGGACCATAACCCGTTTCAGCTCTGGAGTTCTAGTCAGCCCTTCAGCTCTCGATTTAAGTTGGTGGCCGGAAATTCAGGATTATTGGTATAAGCTATCAGTGATAATATACTAATAACATAATATTGAAGGGTACAGCTGGGGAAAAAAAAAACGCTCCACCCCACGTTTCTCAGCTGCTATTAGACAAGGAACTTTGTGAAAGGTGTCATTTTTCAGGAAATAGCGTAAGGAACTGAGAATTGGCAACAGAAATTGTATAAGGGGTCGTCTACATATTAAAATGTGTACCAACTTTGAAAATTCCAATGGCAACACCCAATTTTTTTTACATAAAAATGTTCAGCACCTTCAAAATACCCCATGTGTAAAAAAGAATTATTGACTTTGCATTATTTGCTAAGCTATAAGCATTCAAAGTTGAACGCCCATAATGTTAAAAAAGTTTCATAAACTTTTATTCATATCTCCACAAATAAAAGGAATTAAAGAAAGTTTTTTTTTCATTATATACTTCTTAATCTTCCAAAAACAAATCACGCAAGTTTTTTCATCAATTTTTCAGTTTTAATAATTTTTTATTTAAATTTAAATAATAAAAAATAAAACATGAATAGCAACCCAAAATTTTTTTTACATGAATCGATAAAGTAGATCAAGTAGAACCAAAATCCCAAATTTTTTAATTCAAAAACAATTATTTGCCGAGTTATTGTAAAAAAACTGAAAAAGACGAATTTTAGGGATCGTGTAAAAAATTACTTGGCGAATTCGATCCTAACTTGCATTATCGTTTGGTGATTGAAAAGCATTTGCTGATAAATGTTTATTCAAATAATTGATGTCTGAAAAAAAATCTAAAAATCTTTTCTTATTTTAAGTGCATGCAATGTATTTTGTTTGTCGAATTAACTTTAAGGGGTCACAGGAGTCTTAAAAATGTGCAAAGAAGGTACTGCAAAACATAGTTTGATCTTTCATGTCATTTTTGAACTACTCAATGTATAAGTATAATTTTCTTATATGTAATTCTACAAGATTTATTTATTATAGAACAAGTTTTAAAAATTATTAAACTTTAGCCAAAACTAAAATAAATTATATTAAACATGAAGCTATTTAAACACATTGTGATTAGGCTTGCACGGCAAATTGTGAGGTCAAAATTGAAACAATGACAATAAAAATGACTTTACATTGTACAAATATGTACAAACAAAGACTTATACCTAAATTCTCAGCTCAATTTTAATTAGAAATTATTAAAAAAAAATTTTAATCAAAATTTCAAAATTTTTAATAATTTTTTTAGAAAAAAGTTCTTAAAATAATTTCTTGTTAAAATTGAGCTGAGAATTTAGGTATAAGTCTTTGTTTGTACATATTTGTACAATATAAAGTCATTTTCATTGTCATTGTTTCAATTTTGACCTCACAATTTGCCGCGCAAGCCTAATCACAATCTGTTCAAATAGCTTCATGTTTAATATAATTTATTTTAGTTTTGGCTAAAGTTTTATAATTTTTAAAACATGTTTTATAATAAATAAATGTTGTAGAATTACATATAAAAAATTATACTTATACATTGAGTAGTTTAAAAATGACATGAAAGATCAAACTATGTTTTGCAGTACCTTCTTTGCACATTTTTAAGACTCCTGTGACCCCTTAAATCATATCGATTACTATGTTTTTAAGTATGTGTTATTTCCAATACAATTTCAAGAAGTGAGTATCAAAAATAAATATGCTAAAATATAATTGGAATTCGGTTTACAGTACATTTTATTGTTACCACATTGCTTATTTAAAATTATTAGTGCCCACTTTCCTTGATTATAAATCATTGCCCAATCATTCTGAATAATTTTATTTTGCTTCCTTAAATATCGTAATAAGGCTGTAACCCTCCCCCCGTTTTGAAATACGTGGTTTATATTACCGATAAAGGGCGAAAAAATTTTAACAAACTTTTTGCAGCAATATTAATGAAACAAAAACTTGCATAAAAAATGTGAAACATTAATACAATAATCATGTTAGTCAATGTGATTATAACTAATCGCATTTGGAAATCTGTTCGTTATAAATAACCGTATATGCGACTTAAATTAAAATTAAAACTTTTTATCTTCTAATCTTTATTTTATTTCTGAATTTATAATTTCAAAATAAAAAAACATTAAAAAAATCACAATATTAGTGAAGAAAGTTAAATTCTAGCATCCGTTGGCGAGATTATGTTAACCCAGTTAGTTTGTTGTTTTGAAAAGACGCAACCCAAATATTACTGTTTTCACTTTAGAGATTTCCCCCCAAACGAGTTCAAAATTAATGCTTTAATATCTCAGCAAATAATGCAAACTAGATAATACTTTTTTATACATGGGGTATTTTGAAGGTGCTGAACATTTTTATGTAAAAAAAATTGGGTGTTGCCATTGGAATTTTCAAAGTTGGTACTCATTTTAATATGTAGACGACCCCTTATGCAATTTTTGTTGCCAGTTCTAAATTCCTTACGCTATTTCATGAAAAATGACACCTTTCATAAAGTTCTTTGACCAATAGCAGCCGAGAAACGAAGGGTGGAGCGTTTTTTTTTTCCCCAGCTGTACATACATTGAAATTCAGTAGCAAGTAGCAGAAGATACACGAAATGTTGGACATAATTAGAACAGGATATATTCAGGGCAAAATTCCCAGAATAAAAACAACAAATAGAGAAAAAAAATTATGCCACAAATATTTTTTGAATTAAAATAGAGTCGAGTTTATGTGCTAAGATAGATGACAATAAAAAGTATCGAATAGAATCGAAGGATAAAGCATTTTAAAATTATATTGTAAAGTTTTCTTTAAAATAGGGTAGACTGACCAGTGAATGAACAGGTCCTAGTGAATGAACAGTTGGTAAATACATTTAAAAAGTAAGGATTAAAAATTATTCCACTGGATGGATTGGCAACACTGACTTCCTCTCATCTAGTAAGAAGCTATCTCACATCTGATTGGTTGTCCTAGTCATTAATTAAAAACCAACATGTTTATTGACTGGACATTTTTGTGTTAATTCACTGGTAAAAGTACTGTTCATTCACTTGGCTTTTGTACCACTTTTTATTTGGACCCCCCAAAAGACCCAAAGCACTGCAATATAAAGTCACTTTTTTTTGTTGTAGAATTTACATATAATGACAAATGTGTTCACACTGTCATAAACCTACCAGCTATATTTTCTTAAATTGTATGAATTTTCTTAAAACAAATTGTGCTTAAGCGTTCCATTCATTGGTTAGTCTACCCTATTCTACCGATTATCAGAACAACCCATTTCACTATTATGACCTAAAAAGTAAGCCTCGACCTTGGCAATAGAAACAAATGACATTGACACTACAGCGCTTCCTATTTACAAATAGGAAAATTTGCAATTAGTATGCCCAACGCGTCGAAGTACTGAACTTGATAAAAAATGCTCCAAGGAAGATGTATGTGTTGACGCGTGCGTGTAACCTATTTAACAAATCTTTACCTCAAATAATAATCATAATAACAGCCTAAAGCATGTTAACTAGGATAATATTGTATACTAATTTGGGGTGGGCTGTTATGCTATAACTCTACAGAAAACATATCATCTATGAATGAAATAGATTTACACTTTTTAACCGATCAAAGAATTGAAAAAAGTTTACATCGCAAGTTTTATATTGCATTCATGGAAATTTCTAAGAACTTTTTAAACTTTACAATTAGCCAGATTTGTTTCAGTGATTAACTTTTCGCTTATGAAACCATCATTGAAATTCAATAAATAGTATTTTATTTACGCTGCTTTTGTTTTAAAAAAACTTTTAAAACTTAAATGGAGACAATCTGCAAAATTTTTTGTATCTAGGTAGTTGAATAACAAACTTAACTATACAAAGTTAATGGTATGCCTTTTTTCTATAACTTAAAACAAGTACATTGAATTTAAAAGACTTTTAACACTTCTGGTTTTATTTCATTCCAAGCAGCCAATATAACCATTTAAACTGTTACATGGAAATGATGCTTTCCAAATTGTTACTCTTTGTGAGTTAATAACGCGATTCTCAATAAAATATAAATCCGTACTGAATGCACGTAGTCGTGGATTTGGAGACATTGGGGAATTTCATCGTTGAAACCAGGGTTGGGTTTTCCCCGCCCGAAACTAATATTTCCCATCCCAGCGTGGAAAATTGGTTAAAACCGAGAAAAATTGGTAAATACCTAAAAAACCTGAGAACAACCTTTTTCTTTCAGAAAAAACTAGGAAATACCATTCTGTCTCAAATATATAGCTTATCTTAGAAGTTCCGTTTAATTAAAAAAAATTAGAAGTAAACAACGGTTTTTCTTTTGTTTACATCCTAATTTATGTCTTCTGGCTGTGATTGCAATTTTGCCACTGTCTGGGTGGTAGAACCCTTGTTAAGCTCATGCTTTTTATTCCCGATTACCCCCACTATACCCATTGTAGTTTGGTAGCATCTAAAAATCAATGACTTGGAATATTGTTATAAGCACTAAATAATTCTAACTGCTGAAGGACTGATTACTGATTATTTCAGAGTAAAAATGTTCAGATTCATTGTGGTGGTTACTGCGGTTTACCTACCCACAGCGATACAGTTTGTGGTTTCTTGAGGAGGGGGGGTTCTTAACCGGTACCTATAAACAAGGCTACGTATAAAGAAGAATGCCACTATGAATATAGAAGAATGTAATCTATACGTTCTTCTATATTCAAAACTAACAAAAAAGCCGAAGTTTCTTTTACCCTCATTTACACTCTTAAAACAGAAGGGTGAAATCCACTCCAGTTGGAGAAGTGCATTTTCGACACTGGAAAGGAATGAATATTAACTCAGACTGAGTTAAAATCACTCGTTTGGAGTGATCCTGTCGGAGGTTTAACACACAAAGGATCCACTCCAAAAGGAGAAGTGCATTTTCCAGACAGACAGGACGAGTGAAAATTAATCAGACTGAGTTAAAATCGCTCGTTCGTTTTAAGAGTGTATCTCCAACTTCCAGAAGATTAGGAAAAGAAAGATCTCATCAATGGAGGCCATCAAAAACTAACTCTTATTCTGTAACCATCAACTCTAGAACAAAACGATAATCCAAGAGGTGTCAGTGGCTTTCAACAAAGAATGTCAAAAAACGAAGAATAAACTTGCAGCCAAGCGTTTAGCTGAGCTGGAGATAACAGCAAGAAAACACATTAGTAATCCGAAGGGTTGGATACCTTAGAAAATGAGGCGTGAAGTTTGGAGGTGTGACTGAGAAAGAAACGAAGTTGGGTTCTTTTATTACTTGTTGTTCTATTTGTTGAGTGCAGTTGGATTAAGAGGGACTGTCAGTCCCATAGAGCCAATGCATTAGTTTGGAAATCACAACTTTAGCAAAAGGATTGCTTTGCCATGTTATCGCATTTTCACCAGGTATGAGAATCCTCATAATATCAACAAAAACAAAAAAAAATGAACAGAAAATAACATCAATTTTTTTTCATTATTAATTGATAAAGTTTTAAAGTAGTGTAGTCATCTGCTGTGAATGACATTTTAAAACTTCAAAAATAGATAATTAAATAACTAGATAAAATTTTTCGTTTCAATTTTGTTTCATTTCGATGTTATGTTGATTCCCATATACCTGTGGAAAAAGGGCTAACATGACAAAGCAATACTTCTGCGGAAATTGTGATTCCAAAACTACTGCATTAGCTCTATGGGGCCAACAATCTCTATTGAATTATCGTCGCACTATAGGAAGGCTCCATAAATTAATTTGTGAATCCATCCAGAAAAAAAATACTTAAAACATTAATTTCGTTTAAGGTCTAACAGATTTGAATATTAGTTGAGAAAATTTGGCAATTTTGTCAGAATGAAAAGTGTATTTTGGTTAAATTGTATTCAGATCATTTTGAATGCACAAGAGTTTCCAACTAACGGACCAACTGCGCTTTTCCCTCTGCCTTTTTACTCTTTGTTTTTACCCGAGTTACACTCTCAAAAATCAATGCTCAAAAACGACGAAATTTTCCTTAATTTTGACGATTCCGTTACTGGGAAATGCTCCGAGTTTTCGTTTCCTCAAAGTGAGGAAATTTGAATCGTCATTTTTATGAGGATTTGAATGTCGTCTCATCTAAAGAAATATTTTGTCATTTTTGAGCAAGTGAGTAGAACAATGAGATTCAGTTTCCTCAAAATCAAGATACAGAATCGTCAAATCACGATTGTAAAAGTGAGGATTCGCGTTTACTCAAAAGTCACGTGATAGTTGGACGAAACAATCCTCAAAATTAACGAAATGAGGTTTGAGGATTCATGAATCGTCAAAAATGAAAGTGTTACTTCTGAGAGTGTAGGATGGCACGTAGTGTAGGAATAAGTGTTTTTTAAAACAAACCCAAACTACTACAAACTCCAACCGCGTGGCAAAACATACGTTGAATCCTCGGTGGACTCTATGGAAACTTCCCCGGAGGCCAAGGAGAGGAACTCTGCAAGAAAGAATTTTTCAAAAGCAGAACCAGCCAAACAAAACCGGCTTTTTTTGGTAGGGCAAGTATGATATGGGCGATTTTTAATAATATAATAACCAACCCATAAAAAGAAAACGCAAAGATAAGTTGCTAAATATTCTTCTTGTTGTTCCGTTAGTTTTTGTGTTTGGACACCTTTTGTTTAGGATCTTCTTTTGATACTTCTTTAAAAGAAGACGTTAGGCTTTCTTTTTAAAGAACACTTGTTATCTGAACATGTTCAAGACGTATTTCAAAACGTTTACCTTAGGAAAAAAAATTATAATAATTAATCTGCTACGTGAAGATCTTACAGGTGCAGATTAATGGTTCTAAGTTACGATTTCAATTCAACTTTTGACCTAAAGACCAAGAAGAAGAACTCGATCTTCTGCAAGACCAATGCCAAGGGTCTCCAAATTTAAGGGATCCCTTAATTCCGGTTTGTTGGATGTTTTATGTAGTGAACCCCAAAAATTTTCCGTTCATTTTTGAGTCTCCACTTTTGTTTAGCTTAACTTGGCCTTAATCATTGAATAAATGCGATTGATCTAAAACAATGTAAATTTGATGATGGAATAGTAGCAAAATTGATGCATCAAACAAGCAACACTATCATTAGGACTATCTATCATATACAAAAGAGTTTCAGTTTTCGCAAAAGGGGTTACAAAATTCCTTGTGCCTATATTGTGTACATTCATATATTAGGCCCTACCAAGAAGAAACTTTTACAAACTAATAATTACTTACAACTTAATACTTCGTTTTTATACACAAACAGTTCAATGTAAAACAGTTGAAAATCATCACAGCGTTTTTATCTTTGTTCATACCTAACGTTTCATATGAAACAGAGCAGATGATATGGTTGCGATATAAATCACTAGTCTGAATGGATCAAAGATGGTATTATGGTTCTGCTGTACAACTTAGGATGAGTTAAGATCATAGATCGATTAACAAGCTGACTGCCGCAATATAATAAAAGGCCAAAAGGAAAAAAAATCCAGGCCAAGTTCAGATTCTTGTCTGTGAGGCAATGTGCAGAAATTACTAATTAGAACCGCATGGGAGAACAGAGACATAACAACATGTTTCATGTCAAAAATACATGAGTACCCATTTGGCTAAGGATCTTTCGGCAAAATTAAATCTCAGCAAACTTTACATCCAGAGCTACTTTAACATTTAAATAGCTCAGACTCATTATACAATCCGAGTGAGAAAAAAAAATTGGTGGCGCCCGTCTAGATGGTGCCGTAAAAAGAGCTCTCAATTTTTGAGGAATATGCCGCGTCTGCAAAAAGCTTGATCCTCCAAAAAAGCAGGCCAAATTTGAAGTCTGTAGCTCTTTTAGCTCGAGCTGTAGAGTGGTTTCAGAGAGACAGTCTAACAGGCGGACTTATGTTCAAAAGTGGCTGAGAGGTTAAACGTGTCCTCCTCGTAAGCCGAATATCGCGGGTTCGAGCCCCGGCTGAGTCGTCAGATTTTCTGGATGGGAAAATCTTGGGCACCCATGTCATATGATTATGTGGCATGTAAAAGATCCAGAGGACCCATTTGGATTGGGTTCTCTCGGCAAAATTAAATCTCGGCATACTTTAACATCCACAGACAGCTCAGATTCATCGTAATCTGCGCGTCAAAATTGGTAGCGAGAGAAGCCTAGATGGTGCCACAAAAAAAATGGCTCTCAGTTCTGGGGAATATGCCGAGTCTGCAAAGGCTCTCAATTTTTTGCACTATTGCAACTCTTTGCCAATGTTGCAGCACCATTAGGGAAAAATTCAAAAACCACTTTATTAGAATCAGTGCCCTCCAAAATGTGTAGAAAACACAAATCTTCATTTCGTATTTTTGACCCCCAACCCAATACTTCCCTTACCTCAATTTCATATTAGGTAATTGAACGCAAAAAACTAGTTTATAAACTGACTAACAGTAAAATCAGTTCATAAACTGATCAATTTACAAACTGACTAGCAGTAAAATCAGTTTATAAACTTATTATGCACTGATTATTACTATTTTTTAAGCTAACTGAAAATTATGATGACGACACTTTAAAAAAAAAAAGAGCAAAATTACCTATAAATGAGGTTAAAAATGTTATTTATCATATTTATCCCATTAAGAAAATTATTCAATATAAAATCCTCAATTTTTAATCGTACAGATTCCTGCACCTATGCACCCTGTAAAAGTTGTTTTACGACGAGCGTCGTTTTTCGGCAGGAAAAAACAACTAAAGCTTCATTTAGATAAGAAGTTCAAAAACATCTGAAATAGCCTACTTTGAAGTAACTTAAATACTTAATGAAATTCTTATAGAAAAAAAAGTATTGATGTGAAACAGTGACTGATTCCCAGAACCACACACAAGACTTAACTCGACATTAAGTTTTAATTTTAACTATAAAATTTAATAATTGAAAAAAATGTACTATGATGAGAAAAGTATTATGGTGTAAAAGAGTCAAATCCTAGTATCCGTTCTGGCGGCATTTGAAGCGTTTGAAATTGCATCAACATGTTGAATAACCCGAGCTTCTTATTCTTAAATAAGTATCAAACATAAACATTTTGTAAAAACCCGATATTTTAAAAACATTGAGTCAATAATAAAACATTGGGAGGGGGGATTCGAATTTACGTCGCACTAGAGCTCTTTTGGTGAAGGACTCGGAATTTCGAGCCCGATTAAGGGGGAATGGGCGCGCTGGATCGCGGGTCTGCAAAGCAGAGTGCATCAGTGTTAATCCAATGGAGAAAACCCTATTTTCTCAGCCACATTTCTCCGGCTGTATTGAATATTTTTACAAACGGATTTTTTATGTGATAATTGTAGCTGACTTACAGGTACCGACAATTCCACTTTTTGAAATGGGTTCGAAATTTTTTTTAAATTTTGAATAAATAATTTCACAAAAAGTATTGGAAGCAATTTAAAAAAAGTGGGATTATAGAGACCTGTAAGTTATCCACATTTATTATTTAAAAAAGAAAACCATTTGTAACAAGAAGTTCTTAAAGAACTAAAATAGCCTACTTTCCTGTTACTTAAATACTTACTAAAATTCTTATCTTGAAAAAAACTAGGTTCGTAACAGTAAGTGACATCAACAACCGTTTTTCCACATTAAATTTAAAATAAATTTCACTAAACGCAGCATCTAACTAAACACAGCATCTTTCACAAAACACAGCATCTTTCACTAAACACAGCTTTATTTGCAGTTATAAATAAATATTTAATTTTTCGTAGAGCAAAAACCAAAAAACTACTCATCAATAAACAATTACTTGCTAAATTCGGCTAGTTTCATTTATTTTATTTCGAAAATTAAATCATTATAACTTCAATCGTTTGCAAAAATTTGTAATTCAAAGAACAAATAAGCGAGGAATATGTAATATTCCTCGCTTTTAAATAGAATGAAAAAAATTTATATCAACATACAAAGATCTCGTAGTGAAATATGTATTTGACGTCATCTTAAATTGACCGATGTCTCAAAAATAAATTTATTTTAATTTATTGTCTAAAAGAATTAAAATTTCTCAAGCAATTGTTGCGATGGCAATGGTGACTTAATTCTAATAACAAGAAGTTCTTAAAGAACTAAAATAGCCTACTTTCATGTTACTTAAATACGTACTAAAATTCTTATCTTGAAAAAACTAGGTTCGTAACAGTAAGTGACATCAATAACCGTTTTTCCACATTAAATTTAAAATAAATTTCACTAAACGCAGCATCTAACTAAACACAGCACTAAACACAGCTTTATTTGCAGTTATAAATAATATTTAATTTTTCGTAGAACAAAAACCAAAAAACTACTCCTCAATCAACATTTACTTGCTAAATTCGGCTAGTTTCATTTATTTTATTTCGAAAATTAAATAATTATAACTTACATCGTTTGCAAAAATTTATATTTATATAATATTTATGTATATAAATATGTAATATTCCTCGCTTTTAAATAGAATGAAAACAATTCGTAGTGAAATATACATTTGACGTCATCTGAAATTGACCGATGTCTCAAAAATAAATTTATTTTAATTTATTGTCGAAAAGAATTAAAGTTTCTCAAGCAATTGTTGCAGTGGCAATGGTGATTTAATTCTAATAAAAATGGCTTCCTATGCTTTTTAAATGAGCATTAAATTTCGAAGTTTTTTAAATAATTGAAGTACTTCGAATTCGAATTCTTTTCTGAAATTTTCAATGTATTCTAATTTCGATGCGCTGAATTTTTTTAACGTATCTCACTTGTCCGTAGCATTTGTAGTTAAAATCAGCGGTTTAAATGACTCGAAATTGAATTTCAATGCTAATTCAATGGGAAATTCGTCGTAAAATAGTAGATTTATGTCCGTCCTATCGTACAGACAGACGGACAAAAAGTATGAAAGTTGGGTGTCTGAGGTTATACCTTTCTAATAAAAAAAGAATTTTTAAGATCGGATTGATAGAACTGATTTTGGAAGGGGGGTACGGACGGACAGACAGACAGACAGACGGACGGACGGACATCGACTGCATGTCAATACCTACTTTTTCATTTTTTTTAATTCTTCGAATTAAAAAAAAAAAGAAAAGTAGGCTAAAAATGGCTTCCTATGCTTTTTAAATGAGCATTAAATTGATGTTTTTTAAATAATTGAAGTACTTCGAATTCGAATTCTTTTCTGAAATTTTTAATGTATTCTAATTTCGATGCGCTGAATTTTTTGACGTATCTCACTTGTCCGTAGCATTTGTAGTTAAATTCAGCGATTTAAATGACTCGAAATTGAATTTCAATGCTAATTCAATGGGAAATTCGTCCTCAAATAGTAGATTTATGTCCGTCCTATCGTACAGACAGACGGACAAAAAGTATGAAAGTTGGGTGTCTGAGGTTATACCTTTCTAATAAAAAAAGAATTTTTAAGATCGGATTGCTAGAACTGATTTTGGAAGGGGGGTACGGACGGACAGACAGACGGACATCGACCGCATGTCAATACCTACTTTTTCATTTTTTTTAATTCTTCGAATTAAAAAAAAGAAAAGTAGGCGAAAAATATTCAATACAGCCAGAGAAATGTGGCAGAGAAAATAGTTTTTCCCCCCATTGTATTAACATTGAGGTACTTGCGTTTGGAGACCCCCGGTCCAGCGCGCCCATTCCCCCTTAAGTGACAAGGCCGTCATCTGAGCTGACACTCAATGCAACCTTGCAAACAACATTGATTTCGTATAGAAAAATTCCTTTATAGGAAGGAAGAGGACAGAAACCGAGGAATGCATCCTCCATGACATAGCACCTTAACCTCTTGCGACCTTGGCGTCCCCATCATTTGGAGACATTTTTTTAAAACCTTCCTACAAACAATTAACAAGTTAATTAGTTCCGAAATTGACCTTGTCCGATAGAAGAAGATTCAAATATCAGTTTTCAGCCTTTGATTGCAGGTATCAGTCATTTATTTTGATAAAAAATGAAGTTGAACGAGGGATATTAGAGTTCTTAAAAAATATTTTTAAAAAAAATTCAAACTTTTTAAAATGTTGTTTTAGTAGTTAATTTTAAAGGCATTTTGCTTTTAAAAAAACAATTTTAAAATTAAATGTAAAAATGGCTTTTGTTTTGCATTTATAGCACAAAAATGTGTATTTTTAGGACTTAATGCGTGTCTTAGTAACTATAAAACATAATTTTAAAAATAAAATCTTTAAAAAATGTACTTTTTAGCATATATTTGTCTGAAAGGTATGTTTAGATTAAGAATATACGTGTAGGATTTTGCTTGGGTCTTACGAGGTCAAACCACTGCGCCAAGCCACAGCCAGGACCCCCTGCAATGGACAAAAGTAGACCAGGTTCCTGTATTTATCGGACGGACCTGGTCTATTGATCCTCGGTGGAAAACCGACAATAGGGCGAGCAAACAGCAGAAATAAAAGGACAAGAAATTGGATAACACACAATGAGTAACAAAGGAAGAAGAATTGGCCGGCGCTGTTGATTGACTTTTATTGATGGCAATTTGTTTCTTTGTTTGCGAGGGGAATACTTTCTGCGAAGAGGATTTATCCCCAAGACTTCCTAAGTGGTTAAGGGGGTTCAGTACCGCAAAATCGGTGAAAAAAATCAAAAAAAAGAAATTATTGGCTTAAAATACTATTGTAACACTTATTAATAATGTCACAAAGTATCAAGACTATTAGAAAAATATTTTTGACAATAAAAGCCATTTTACTTAACCCTTTCCTTACTGAAACGGCCCAGAACGGCCGAACTATTAAGGATTCGATAATGTAATTCCTATCAAATATTACCAGGAAGCAATCCTACGTAAGGAAATGGGTTGACAATAAAAACTTGAAACTCGTTTTTTTTTCAGAACTTGATTTGAAAATACGACGCCTGTCGCCAATAGCTCTCGTGTAGCTGATGTAGTGCGACGACAATTCAAATCAAAACCAAATTCAAAAACTATGCTATGTTTTCTCGTAAACTTTTTTTTTATATGATGTAATACATAGTATAGATTAATCTGAGGTTATAAATTAAAAAAAAACTAAGGTGAAAAAAATTTTATAGGGCAAAAAAGTGAAAAATTGCATGATTTTTTGGGTACTTTAAAATTTATTTTATTTTTTTTAAATCTAACAGTTATTTAAAAAAAAACTTTTTACCTCAGATTAATATATAAGGTTGGTATAACACACGCAGAAAATTTTAAGATGATCTGATCAGTAGTTATTGTGAAAAGGTACATTGCAATTGGCCAATTTAACATTACCGATATACAACATACTGAACCCCCTTAAATGTTTAATTTTACCAACAGCTTGCAGTAACAGGAAGGTATATTTAATTCACACATTGTTAAAAATAATAGCTCCTCAATTTTAATAATTGAAGAGCTTAGTGGAAGAAAGTGACATTTTTGAAATAATTGAGATTTTTGTATCAATGAACATATTATTCTCTTCTTCAGAGACAACAAGATTCCCCCCCCCACCCCTTTATTAACTTGAAATTAAGTATATATTTTACCTTTTTTTTAATACCGTTTTTAACGCATCTGAGTGCAAATGAAAAACTTTAAAGATCATTTTCTCGTTTTCAACTTTTTGTCTTTTAGCATGTTCTTCCACTAAACTCTTCAACTATGTTCTCGTTTTTGAGAACGTCATTGGTTAATAACACCCAATACATTACTCTCAAATTTCAAAACATGCATATTCTATTTCTTTTTAGAATAGCTGCCAAAAAAAACTCTAGTAAGCAAAGTACCTTGCCCTTTTCAGGATTGGCATGGTTTTTCCCACCACCGGTAAATACCATGGCAAAAACCGGTATTTACCGTCTTGGGAAAAATTATGTTTTCCCATCTGGGAAAAACTCAATTGAAACAATTATTAAATGTTATTTAATGAGACTAATTTCAATAAATATATATCATGGCCTTAACACTTTTCAAGATAAGCACATATTTCTTAAATATTTTATATCTATGGTAACATAATAATCATGCACTCTTGTTTTATTTTTATTTGACGTCTGTATGAACATAAATAATTATTGTCCGTGGTAAATATTCATTAAAATATTGTATAGGGTAAATGATTATTGAGTTATGTCTACTAAATCTAGAAAGAAAAAAATGGAACGACTTTACTAGGCTTTGGCAAACTACAATGGCTATAGTGGTGACGAGGAGGAACAAAAAGCATGCGCTTAACAAGGGATCCCTCTCCCAGACAGTGGCAAAATTGAAATCACGGCCAGAATATAAAAAAATTAGGACGTAAACAAAAAGAACTGATGTTTACTTTCATAAAACTTTATAATTAAATGGATGTCTGAGATAAAGTATACTCGAGAAAGAATAGTATTTTATTGGGGTTTTTTCTGATAGAAAGAGGTATTTCCCAGTTTTTCCCGTTAAGGCATGGATGTTTGTGTTAGTCAATAAATGTTGTTATTTGTCTATGTGTTTGTGTCATCCTTTCTATGTGTGTCTCTTGTGTCTGTGTCACTTCTGGCAAGTGGTGCAACAGGCTATAAAGCCTAAGCCCCTCCCTTCGAAAGGGCACATTCCAAGTCAAGTCATGCACCCATAGCTTTAGAATCAATTGACTGGCTAAGATAGAGAAGAAGTAATCTCTCCAAAGTTCAATTCACAAGGTTTTTTTGGGGTTTTTTTTGCAATTTTTAGCAAATGTTCAGACAACCCCTAGAAAAGAGCACCAAAATATAGTCACCCAAAATGAAAAGATAACACAATTTGCTTGATTTCAAAGTGATCCAGATTATAAAGTAATGGCCTTTACATAACAATTAGGTATTGTAAATTGGCTTTTTTTTTATTTTACCTACATTCTGGGTATAACTTTTCAGGCTATTTTAGTTAACAATAAAATGTGCATAAACACGACAAAATGTTTTCCTTAAGTGTTTCAAATCTTTCTAAGAATAGTTGGAAAATGCCCATCCATTCTTGGCAGTCTGGGAAACAGTAACCTGTATACAGGGATTGTTTTCCAGCTCAAACATGCTTGAATTCAGTTACTTGCTACCAAAAAGTGTATCATGAAAGTATCTTGTAGCAAGCGTAAAAGTGCATTTTTTTTAAATTAGTAATACTATACTAAAACCGACCTTAAGTTTGCAGTATACAAATGTTCTACGAGAAAGAGGGTAAATAGTTCTCATTTTTAAGTGCGAGAATCGAATACAAAAAGGTATTTCACATTCAATAAACAAATTGATTTGTTATTTCAAGACATAAATTTATTATTTTTATAAGTTAAGCTTCAGTTAGAGTGTTATTTTAATTATTTTTTTCCTTTCGATTTGACGTAACAGGGCGCATGAATATCAGGGTCGAAAGGAGCAGCCAATCAGAGTACGTGAAATTGCGGCGCCAGCCGGGTTGTTTACCCAATTTCCTCCGCTCAGTACATTCTCTGCTGCAAACTTTAGCTCGGTTTTGGTATAATCTGTAGATAAGAAAGGATATATAGTATGATACAAAAAAAACATAAATAATAGCTCCAGCCTACCCTATAATATAATTATAATCCTAAATATATCATCATACATATCTCTGCTGCAAACTTTAGCTCGGTTTTGGTATAATCTGTAGATAAGAAAGGATATATAGTATGATACAAAAAAAACATAAATAATAGCTCCAGCCTACCCTATAATATAATTATAATCCTAAATATATCATCATACATATCTCTGCTGCAAACTTTAGCTCGGTTTTGGTATAATCTGTAGATAAGAAAGGATATATAGTATGATACAAAAAAAACATAAATAATAGCTCCAGCCTACCCTATAATATAATTATAATCCTAAATATATCATCATACATATCAAATATAATTTTTCAAAGATAGTAATAATCCGTAATAATTTATATATCGTTTGGAAAAGCATTTAAATCTTAGAATTAAAAAAAATTACTACCAAAGATACCAAACAATATTCACTCGAATTCTGATTCCACTGAAGACCCACCGAGTATAATAATAGTATATGCTCGTTATATCTGTGGGTTCGAAAGTCTTGTGGGCGGTCATGGCGCAGTTTTTCCATGGGTACAGATCCCTGGAGATTATTTCCCTCCCCTTCAAAAACATGTCTAAATTGCGGAGGTGGCGATAGATTGCAGCATCTGCCACTTATGTGTGTGTGTTGTGTCTGTCTTACTTGATGAACGTTTATAAGTGCGTCTCTGATTAAGGACACAAGCCTGAAATTATATGTCTACCAACCAATCAACTATATTCACTTGATAGTGAGTGGGAAAATTGCATGAACATCAAAACCAATACAATATTGGAAGGAAATCAATTCAGTAAAATGTTATACGAAATTTTAAAGATTTATCGAGTCCGATTTACATTTAAATTTGTGAACATATTTTAATGAAAATAATTGCCAATGATCTGTTCAATTCCATGGAAAATTACAGCGACTTATTTTTTCTAATTAACCCTTTCCGTCCCAGTGATGCCATTTGGCATCATCACTTTCAATATTTTTTTCAAAATGTTTATGTGCCGCTATGACATCCAAACACACATCATTCGATTCTTCACACTTTGTTCTAGCAGACAAAATTATACTTTTATCTCAATAGAAGTCAGAACTACTATTTTTTTTATTTAGAAAATAGTCAACAAGCGTTTCTCCTGATTTTTGATAAGTTCACTTCAGTTCCACATATTTAAAACACAATTTAAACTGTTTCGGTTCAAAAAATTACTAAATTTTTTTTAATAATATGGTCAGATACCTTAAAATATATTATTCGAAGTGTTTTTAGGTAATATATACTGTTTTATTTTGTTGTTTTCCACAGTTAAAAAATTTTGGCATTGTTTTAAAAACCATATAAAAAATTTAAATGAATTTTTTTTTCTTATGGCATTCGTATATTTGACCTAAAATAAGCTTATTTTGTGAATATCAGATGTTTCTGTAGCGTAGTAAATTTTTGGGACTGAAGGGGTTAATAGCATTAAAATATTAAATTAAGAACATTTAACAAAAATCTTCAAAATCTTAAAGTCAGGAGTTCAGAGCTTAAGGAGGTATGATTAAATTATACAACATGATTAAACATTTTTTATAATTCAATTCCTGAAATTCGATTTTGAGATGAAACAGCCCAGAATGAGAGAATTTTTATTCACAATTCAATTTGAAAGTCTCATTCAATTAAATTCATCGCAGACATTTTAATCACAGGAAGAAATATATATTTGAAGAAGAGAAAACAGAGAAATCTCCAATTTTCGCATACTCCAATAAAGCTTCTGACTCAAAATTATTTTTAATAAAAAAATCAATTCAAAGCTTCTAGATAGAAATTCAAATTCATGTTTATGCATTTTTTTTCTATTTATTCTTAAATTGATTTTGGAAGCATGAAAAACTAAAGATAAAAAAGATGTAAAAAACCTGCATCAACCTGCCAAATTTTTTTAACCATAAAGTTATGATTAGATAAATGGAATTGAATATTCCTATAAAATCGATGCAAGTAAAAAATATATGTACATTAAAAATTTAATAGGTAAGTTTCTGAACAATAATATAACATTTTCGCAACAAAAATCTTTGTATTTTAACATGAACCACTAAAAGTAAAAACAATCCGACTTACCTAGTGTACTATTATCTCTCCATTATGTATATAGCTGATTTACATAAATTTTTATTCTTGAGGCGATTTGATAGGTAATAGGAAACATTTAACCTTTATAATATAGGTTTTTGAATGTCTCATATTTTTGACACTTGGTGATCAACAAATAAATCCCTTCAAAACGATACTGAAGTACAATTAATAATAAGAGTTGACATAAACTATAAGTAGAATGTTTGGAAATTATTTTCAAGCAATTTAAAGTTCCAAAAATGTCTAAAATAATATAAAGAAACCAGAGTAGCGCTCATAAATCCGTCTATCCTCGAAATTCACTCACTTTTTAGATGAGAGTTCACCACATAAAAATTTTGTTGCCATATTGCTATTAATAATTTTGAATCACTTTTGAAATAGCAGACGCTTCCTACTTTCAGTTTTATCTATATATATTTAAAAACTGACTATTTTTTCCAATTTTATTTTTGATTAAAACATAAAATTTTATTTTAATTTGGGGAAAGTCGCCTTGTTTACATTTTAAGTTAGCACTTTGAATAATTTCATTAAATTTTTTTAAGTTTAACTAATTTGGATTTAATGTTTTGGATTATCTCATTATGAAAAATATTATTCTATTGAATTATCAAAGAAATAAATGAACGAAATTTAAAGTTTCGTAATATTTTTAAATATGCTTGTTTTAAGTGACGTACTTCCAGCATTCACTTCTGCACTTCTGTGATCCTATTGGTGCTTTGCAGTCACATGACATTCATTCACCAATTCAGGCTCGACGATAAATTTAGTTTCACTTTACATTTAGCTGCCACTCAAATCTCGAAATCGTAATAATAATGTTAATATATATTAAAAGTTTATTCACTGTGAGTTTAACGACTTCAACTTCAATCAAAGTTCAATTTGAGTTCAAAAAATCAACATTTCTTTAATTTTTCCGGCAAATAGCACATAAAATTGCATAAAACATCTTGTAGCTAGATTTTACTTTGTATTCGAAATTATGTTTTCGCCTTTAGCTCAATCTGAAAACCGATATCGAGGTATTTGCACTTCTTTTACAAACTATTGTTTATATTGTCTCAGAAACTGCCTATTCCCTCATTGATTCCCGCATAGTCACTTATTACCTTGAATATAAATGTCTTTGTATTATAGCAATAATAAATTATTAATAATTTAAATATCAAAAATGTAGAATGAACTTTGACTTTTCCAAGCGGAAAGTTTTCTGATACATCGAAATCATATGCTTATTGCAACATCAGTATTCCCATATATGTGTAACAAATAATTGCTCAGCTTTGTCATACAGTATGATTGAACATTTATGTCCTGATTACCTCGCTGTCAGGGAAGACCCATAACTATGCATTTCAGTTCATAATAAATACCGAAAATATATCTGTTTGGATTTTTTTTACATGACCTTTTTCCTTCATACTTGTTCATAACTTTCTCCAAATTTAATAAAAGAATTGAGTCGCAATATGTTGTTGGTTGTTATACCTCTTTCACTCCAACATGGAGCATAGGCCCTCCGTCATGGTGCGCCACCGTACCCTGTTGGCTGCGATGGTCTTAATCTCTCCCCATGACTTGTTAAGATCTATCACTTCGTTGGTAATTGTTCGACTCCAGAGTCGCAATATGGTAGCCGATTAAAAGTCTGGTTAGTATTAGCTTAGCTCTGCCTATTTGAGTCATCTATTTGGTTTGATGCTTTAAATTAAAACAGGGATCAAATGTTGTCATCCTGCAAAATATGAATCAAAATATAAATTGGTACCGCTAGTGTCTCGATTTGGCCGCTTAACTTTTGCAGCCAAGTTGCGAAAACGTACTAGCCGAACCGAGCTCCAAAACTCGCCAAACAGCATTCCGGCCCGAATACTCAAGGTGTTCCTATAAATTTTCAACGTTTAATAGTAAAATCAAGAGATTTTCACAAGATTACTATTTTCAACGTTTAATAGTAAAATCAAGAGATTTTCACAAGATTACTAGTAAATATCGATTGTGATAACAAAAATTTCAGGAAATTCTAAAACTTATTTACTCTATACTGAAAGGAAGTTTGAAAACGATCGTTGTTCGCATGTTATCCTAATGATAATTGCTTTGAACTATCGATTTGCAGCTTTTTGCTTATTCTTATTTATGGACACTAATAAAGAGTAGATAGCAATGGTAAACATAGGCCTCATGGAATGCAAGGGGGTCTGGGGAGCTCAGTCGGTTAGGCACTTGCATAGCATGCGAAAGGTCCCAGGTTCGGGTCCGGGCATCGCCAAAATAACTGTCGACTTATAAACGGCCCGTGCAGCCAAAAAAATGTCTGAAGAATAATGCCCTGTGTAGAAGGAGTGCACGTTAAACATCCTTGAAAGTCCTAATGCTGCGTACGATGTCGCCCTTAACGGTTGCGTTGGGTGCCTACTAAGGTGTCGGCTCGTCACTTGACTTGGGTTCTAAAATATGACGCCCTTCGCCAATAGCCCTCGTGTAGCTCTAGTGCTGCGATAATTCAAACCTATATCATGGAACTCAAGGTATGCAAAATTGGCTACTTACAGGTGACTGTAAACTAGATTTCAGCCAGTAACTTTATTGGGAATTTATCGTGACATACTAACAGTTCAGAGCATTTTATTTAATTCTGTTAAACTAATGTTTTTTCCATATCTTTAGATGCTAGCAGTCCTGGCAACATCGAACCAATGTCCCTGGGTTCCCCCGTGTCTAGCCCCAAGAATAAAGGGGGACAAAATTATCTGCCTCCTTATCTCTTTGGAGAAACTGTGACATCTCCGGTGAGTAATAAGTGTTTAAGTTTCAAAGTTAATTTTAAAAATTTAAATTTTTAACCCTGTAATGCCTGATTTTTTTATCCCAAAAAAATGTTTTTATCTTAAATACTCATACACTATGGGAAAAATACTGAAAAAAAATGAACTGCATTGGAATTCAAATAATTTCAATTTTTAAAATTTGTGCCATATGGCAAAAACCAACTACAAAATTCCAATTTTGATAAGAAAAGTAATAAGTATATTTTTAAATAACCCTCTTGAACTAAAATTATTTTTTCAAAACAATTTATTTGTATTTAGTACTAATATTATTATACTTTGACTACTGCCAAAGCCGTAATTTCACAACAGTTAATAACTTCACTCTTTAATTTTGAATACACTTTTACTACTGTCATCTATGAGGGTTATTACTAACTAAAACTTCAAAATGGAATGTAACCGATGAAAAAAAAAACAGATTTTTCCAAAGGGAGCTGTACGTTAATAGAATAAAAGTAGATTATGTTACTTGTTGCCATATGGTAACAGTATGCATTTAGAGGGTTAAAAATATCCTTCCAATCCCTGGTATGACTCATTTGTTTATGTAGCTTTTAACTCAGCGTTTTATAAATTGCAGGTTGCCTCTCCCAGTTGGAGCACTCCTCATAACAATATTTCAGTGTTTCAGTCTCCTTCCAATTTAAACACTCCCGTGTCGCAGTTCAGAGAACAGCATATGTCATCTTATCGATCCCCTTCATCAAAGTAAGTTAGACCTTCAGTATGTAAATTTTTTAACTACACCTAACCACAGTTTAAGTATGCAGTATACAAATGTTCTACGGGAAAAAGGGTAAATAGTTCTAATTTCCGAGTGCAAAAATCGAATAAAAAAAAGGTTTTTCACATTAAATAAATCGCTTTATTCGTTATTTCAAGATATATTTTTATTTGTTTTTGCTTCAGTTAGAGTGTAATTTTAATTATTTTTTCCTTCGATTTTGGCATATCAGGGCGGAAGTATCGCGTAAGAGCGACCAATGAGAGAGGCAAAATTCCGATTGTTTACCCGTGTTTCCTCTGCGTAGAACATTTTAATGCTGCAAACTTAATGTGTTTTGGTGTAAGTGGTTTTGCACAATTTTCAAAACTTGGGCTTATAACTAAGTTTCAATCAAGAGCTTTTCTAACTATTAAACAATAGTATTTTATAAATTAGACTTCAGTTTATAATTGTTTTGATTTGTAGTTGCCATCCTATTAAATATGTAGCAGCAGTTGGCAAATACCAACAAGAGAATAAATAAACTTATGTGTTGGAGGTTTTTTTTTTCTTGTATCAATATCTTGGAGTTCTATTTGTGCAAATATCTTTTAACTATGTGATTTTCAATTATTGCATGAATGTAAATTATAATACATTTAATCTTAAGAGTAGATGCAAACTAATTAAATTGAGTGCATAAACAACATTTTTTTAAATTTGGTTTTGCTGAATATTTTTGCCAAAGCTTTCCTATGTATTTCAACTATGTAGATACAAAGTTAAAATCAGTGAATGCTGAAACTTTTTTCTTAACTTTGAGTATTAAATTATCTGTATCATTTTTAGTTCTTTAATTACTGCACCAACACCAACCAAAAGTGGAGGCCCACCTATTCAAGGTCTGCTTTACAGTTCCCCAAATCCTAGAAGTTTATTCGATAATAGCCAGGTAAATTTACTGCCTTAGACGTCATTGGTTTTGTATTTTTGAATCTGTCAATTTACTAATTTAATGGTTTGGTAAAGTTATGAATGACATAATCAAACTCTTACAATGCCTTCATTTGCAACTTCTTTATGATGCCTTAAACATTTGACCCATGAATCGCCCTTTGACGTTAAGGTTATATCAGAGTTCATTCTAGAATTAAAAAAGGGCAGGGTGCTTTAAATATAAAAAGGGCACTTGCAAAAAGTTTAGGGCATCTAAAATGCGATAAAATAGTTTTTTCGGATTTTTGGAAAATAGCAAATACAGTCGCATACCAAATTATATATTTATTAGTTTTCTACTCCATCATTTTATGAAACATCTTTTCTAGTGAGTGAAGGAACATAATGAGGCACTTATGCCTAACAACGAGCCAGAACTGCAAACAGATCTCCTCGAGCGAAGTGGTGAAAATCATTAATGCTACTAATCAAACAAACGAGGATTTTATTTGCATTCAGCTCTAGCATTTAAAATTAAAAGCATGGTTCATACACTTTTTCCAAGTTTAGCAGAACTCCAATTATTCAAAGAGGTGCTGACTATAAGAATACCAGAAAAATTAAACTTGGCCTACCTGTTACTGTTCCTCTTTATTCAATGTCATGTCTAGTAATTTTTTTACCGACCAAAAATATTACTAAGCATGACATTCAACAGAGACAAACAAAAAAAATAGGCCGAGTTTGTTATAGATCCCATAAAAAAATTTAGTACACTTTTTCCAATATTCTAATATAAGTTGAAAGAAAAAAAATATTATAAAAAGATACAACTCAAACTGAAACAAAAGCTATAACCCAAACAACATCATAATTTGGATTCGGTTAAACCAAAATTAAAACTTCATTATCTCACAGCCCAACAGTGAGTAATTGATTACAATATATCTTTTCTCCAATTAACTCCAATTATCCAAATTTCCAATTATATGAACGTGGTTAGGTTCCAATTCCAATTGCTTAGATAATTGGAGTTCTACTGCATACTATTCAAGAATTTTTTCCAGAAAAATTCAAGAACTAGTACAGTAAACTCCCGATTATCCGCGGAATTGAGTGGCGCGGCTTCCGCGGATAAGCGAATTCGCGGATAATCCGCAAAAATGTAGAAAATGCCTATATGATCAAAATTTTTTCTGGGTTTTATTAAAGTAAATTACAGTAATCGTATATAGCATGTACAAATTTACTTAAATGTCTATTACTGTCGTTTCTCCTATGCCATACTGCAAGCACATTTGATTTTTAGAGGATCCGTTTTCCATCTTTTTAATGAGTTGTAGTTCGTCTTGAATTGTCAAGACAAATATTTTTTTCTAGTTTATCACGCATTTTGCTAGTATCAAAATCACATAAAGAAAATTCAATTAAAATAGCTGGCAGTTTATTTTACAATTGGCGCTTTTTGACAAAAACCTGTTCGTAATGTGCACCTGGTTTCCTATAGTCATTCTTATTTTAGTGCATTCGTTGTTCTTGTTAAATGTATTCGTTGTTCTTGGAATGCATTCTTCCAAAAAGTTTTAAAACAAATAAAAATTCATTTATCGCGGATTTTTTTTTAATTTTTATATTTGAACTGAAAAAAAAGAGGGGGGTTGGTGGATAGTGGCCCGCGGATAATCCGCAAAGCGGATAATCCACCCGCGGATAATCGGGAGTTTACTGTAATTACAAACAAAAATTTATTTATATATAGCGTGTATAAGCCAACACTCCATGAAAAAAAAACTAAAACCAATCTGAGACCCCAGTATAGGACAAAATAAAAAAAAAAAGAGCCCAAGTTTCAAAAGTAAAAAAAAAAAAATAACATTTCAGCTGCTCTTGTGATCACAAGGTCACGACTCAAAACGATAGATTAGAAGAAAAGATTCTGGTTGGTCCAAATAGTCCTGTACCAGAGCTACAAAAGTATTGCGACACTCTTCCCGATCACGCAAACGCATCAAAGCCAGCGAACTGTCAATCATTGAGTATAGGCAATGTGATGTCATCAGTAGATTTCTAAAAAATTACTAGGCCACAAAATAATCAAATCGGGAAGCATGAACTGCATATTTTTGGTCCGGATGAAGATGATCCTCTTTCAATGGGGGATTGCACCCGTTGGTCGATATTTGAAGACATCTTATTGTAATACAATCCTAATTCATCCTTTAAATTTTAATTAAAATTTTTACTTTTATTATTAAAATCTATTATTTAAACTTGTTATTTATCAAAATTTAAGTTTAGTTTTCATGGATATAGACCGAGAATGAAGGAAAGAATTTTTTTAAGTGGGGGGTGTTGTGGAAACCCCTTGTCACGGCATTATTTTTGCTCAAAACTCTCGATCGTCTATCTAATTCTAAAATCGATTATCTTAGGTATTTTTTAATAATTAAGGTTAGAAAAACGGGTTTGAAAGTATAATGTAACATAACCTGGGTTAAATAAACTTTTGAAAAAGTAAGTTGGATAAGAGTAATTTTTGAAAAACGCGGGAAAATGCGGACATTTTAAAAAGAAAATCAGCAACGAGGGCGGGATTTATTTTGTAAAAAAGGGCATTTAGGGCGGGATTTATATTAAAAAAAGGCGGGCAGGGCGCCGCGCCCCGTGAAAAACGCCTAGAATGATCTCTGGTTATATTATCTTACTAATAGCGACAATTTTTTATAAACTCCTTGGTTATAATGCTAGAAATATATGTTTATATTATATTCACAATGTATTCATAACAAAATTTTAAAGAATTACTCTTCCCTACTATTTACGGGGGCTGGTTAGCCCAGTTGGTAAGGCTTTCGCCTAAAGGTTGAAAGGTCCCAAGTTTGGGTCCGGGCATCGGCAAAATAACTGCCGACCTTTAAATGGCCCGTGCAGCCAAAAATGTCCGACGAATAATACCCTGTGTAGAGGGAGTGCACATGTTAAATACCCTCAAAGTAATGCTGGGTACGATGACGCCCTTGAGTATTGTGTTGGGTACCTTCCCAGGCGTTGGCTCATAACTTGACTGTGGTTCTAAACTATGACGCCTGTCGCCAATAGTCCTTGTGTAGCTCTAGTGTGACGATTATTCAAAACTAACCTAACCTACTATTTACAACTTATTTTGATTACTAAACTACTACTAATAGCACTTTGGGTTAAAATTTGTTCAATACATGTCAATTTATAACTGATTAATAATATGAGTGAATTTTTTTACATGATTTCCTGTACTTAATATTCAATCTTTTTTATTATGTTACTGGTTTAATGTAATAAACGTAATACTGTACATTCATTTCTGTTTTGAAACTATTTTTAGAAATTTATAAAACAAAATGTTTGTTAAATTGTGTATAATTTAACTTCAAATTTAATAATGTTAGGTTATTTTATGGACTATATTAACTATATAATATTTAAATATATCATGTGGGGCGAATGTGTTTTCCATGTGGGGCAAATATGTTTCCATTTTCAATGATATTTTATCATTTTTTAATTCTAGTATGAAACTCCTCCAGTTCCAAAAGAAAAATTAGGTAATGTTTCATTTATCCATTCTTAGTTATACTTATGGGGTACATGAAAATTGCTTTTGGTAAAAAAAATATATAATAATTTTAGTAGTTTATTATACTTTTTTCAAATAAATTCTATCAGCTGTAATTTGTCCTTGGTTTTAGGTAGTGATTGTGTTAAATAATATTTTTACTAAGTAATGGTGATTTTGAATTATGCATTTCATATTACATGATTTTAAAATGTAATTAAATTTTTTATTTTAGCTTCAGAAGGACACAATTTCAGCAATGTCTTATCGCCCAACAACTCTTTGTGTATTGCGAATACTTCTTGCATGTCTCCAGCTCAAATAGATCCATTTTTCACTCAAGGGTAATATTTTATCTTCAAATCAAGTATTATTATCCTAGAGTTAAACTCATAGTTCCCTTGCACAGAAGCCACAAGCTATAAAACGTGTGGAACAATCAGATGAAGACAAAATAAAATGGCTGAAATTTTCTCTTGATCTGATTGCTCCGCATGTTTTATAGCTCCGCCCATGGTCGTGGCTTCTGTGTAAGGAAACTATGAGTTTAAATATATATAACATTGAGCAATCCGCTTTGTTTTCTTCTGTAAAAAGTAATTTGTTTTTAAATCTTTGTGGTTTTTTTTAAACGTCGAAATCTGGTTATATATATCTTTATTATTTTAAAACTGTTTGCTGTGTTATTAAAAGGAATGTTTTATGTACTAAGATTTTTAATTAATTCAAACTTTTGTTTATTTTGCAGTGAAGCTTTAAAGAACAGTGACCAATTAGATGAATCATGGGTAACAGTATTTGGGTAAGTGTTTGTTGTGCTATGCAAATCAAAGTGCACTCCAGACCGCACTCACCCGATGTGCTTCTAACTTGTATTCCCTTTATGTACTCATTCTTAGTATGATATTATAGGTGATTAGGTATTATAGATATTATGATAGGTATTATTATAGGTTATCATTTGTGTGATATTTTTTATTGTTGCTATCAATAAAAATATTACCCAGGGTGTCTACCGGTCAGGAAAGTCAAGAAAAAGTCAGGGAATCAAAAAACGGTCCAGAAAGTCCCCAAAAAGTCATAACATTCGAGCAAAGGTCGCAAAAATTTAACAAAAATTCAAAAAAGACTAATTTCCCCAGATTTTGGGGAACCCCCTAATAAATGTATGATGCAATAGAGGCTTGAATTTGCTCTGTATTGCTTCAAGTATTTTATGGTTTGTCTGTCATTTTTCCTTTAACGGATTAATCATTTAAATTATTGTAATATTTTCTGAAAGAAGTCAAGAAATGTTCTAAAACGGTCAAGAAATTAGATTTCATAAATTTGGTAGGACACCCTGTTACCTGCTGGTGGTCGTCACACTCTCTTTAGTTAACACTCTGCTACAGTTTTTATGTAAACGGTCCATACTCGTTTATCTGATAAAATCAAAAAAAATCTAAAAGGATATTTTTTCTAAATTTTTTTTACTGTTATTTTTTTAATCACAAATTATTTCCTCATACAATTATTTGTATTTTTCTGTTTAATATGTTAATAAATATTAAACTTGTAGTTGTGCCAACAAATTGTGTTCTTTAAAAGTGACTTTTTTGTAATATATATTCTCTGTTGGATCTATGTGTTTGATAATTATTAAAAAAAATCCTAAAATTTTTAATTTAAACTAACTGAACCTAGACTGTTTTCTTTAAAAATATTTTTTTTAAAATTTATATTAGAAAACTAAACTTTAATATGGCTATTTTTTTAAATCTAGTTTTCCAGCTGCATCCTCTCCTTATATACTACAACAGTTTTCCCAGTATGGCAATATTGTTGAACATAAGGTTAGTGTTAACTTTTTATTTAATCAAGTAAAATCGATTTCTTTATATTTTTGGTTTTATACAAACCAATGATATCCTTATTCAACTATGCAAATTGATATGGGTTTTATTATATTTATCTATAATAATTAATAAAAGAAAGAGTGTTTGTTTGTGGATCGTGAAAGACCTACTTAGACTGCTCTAGGAAATTCAAAATTTTTAATACATATTCCTTTTAATTTCTACTTGTGCACCTGAGGCTTAGTTTTTTTCATATTTGATTATGATTTTTAATTAATATAATTAGTTTCAAAGAGCGTCATCCATGTGGGAGTTCAGGACCATAACGACTTGAAAACTACCAGTCCAGTTTGGACCAGTCCAAAACGGGGCGTGACGCCATCCTCTATTAGTGTTTGCGAAACAATAACATAATACAATACAAAGTTAACGTGTTCCCAGCAAGACAGGACCATACTGCTAGTTTCAACTAATGGTTTGGGATTTTTTTAGTTAGAGGATTGTTTGAGATTATGAACAGCTTTCTAGTTTTTGAATTGGATTACACATTGCAATCATCGTTCTTGACTATGTAATATAGTAGTCAATAATAATATAAGTTCTTGTTTGTATACATATTTTTTTCTTAGATTAACATTGCAAAGGGAAAATCTGTTGTTGCTAGTGCAAAATTTAATGATTTAGATTTAGTTGCAACTAAAATTTTTAGATAAAATGTTTACCTTGAATTTTTTAGTGTAAATTTAAAATACTGCGAAATGTTAAATTTATAACACTGGGAACTTATTTTAATTTATTATTTTAATAGTACTTTTAACTCTCATTTTTTTCCCCACAGCTCTCCCCTAATGGAAACTGGATGCATGTGCGGTACCAATCTAAATTGCAAGCCAAAAAAGCCCTTAGTAAAAATGGTAAAGTGTTTAGTGGAAACATTATGATTGGAGTAAAGCCCTGTATAGAAATGGTATGTCATTATAAATTAACTCTAATTATTTTTTTAAAAAATTTAGTTTTAAACTTTCAAAAATGTTCAATTTCGGATTATCAACAATATCTTTGTTAAAAATTTACTATTATGAACAAATTGATGTCCTTTTTAAAAGTACTTTTAAACATTAATTTGAAGTAATAGTTGAGCCTTTTATTTTGCTTTATCTTTTTAACCATATAACTTTCTCATTGTTATAAATTCTAAAACTTATTTTATGCATGGGACGTTTTTTTTTTAGAATGGAACTAAACCGTGTATAGAACTTAACAGTGGTCAGATTTTAAGTGAATTTTTTAAAGAGTTACGTGATTTATTTGATGTTATTAGTTATTAAAGTTGCCTCATCCAAAATAATCAAATCATGCATTTAATCAAAACAAAAACACAATTTCCAATTTTTAAGTCTTAGTAAACCTAAAAAGCCTTTTTCAGGGACAATACCCTCCCACATAGCCATTCATTATCCAGTAGACATCTATAAGACGTTATTCGGAAAATCCATGATATCCATTAGAATTTGAGTTTACCATCCATAGACGTCTTATAGATATCCGTAGTTTCCGCCGAGTGATATCCTTTAGGAATCTATTTGACAGCGATATTCTAGACATTACGGACGTGTTTTAGACTTTCTGGATAAATTCGTGCTATGGTGAACGTCCATTAGAGGTCAACAAACTCCATGAGTAGTCTTATGTACTTTGTGGATATCTATTAGACCAACCCTAACAACAAAACATTTCTCGACGAGGTCTACAATATCTAAAAAATATACCAATTCTAGACATGTTGGATACATTTTGAATTTATGGATGTGATAGAATGCACCTTGAACAAATAGTTAAAAAATGCGAAGATAGGTGGCGCCACTAATGAATTTTTAAAATGGGTTTAAAAATTATTTTATTGTTTAAAAATTATTTCTGAACTAGGTTTATGTGTTACATTCTCCTACTGAGCGGTTGACTTATTTTACGAATTTTTTTTCACTTTCAATGCCGGGAGTCGCGTCAATCGGGATTCGAACCGCGGACCTTCATGTCTGTAGATTAGTGCGCTATCCGTTAAGCTACAGGGACTTGTTTGATAAGCGCACATTTAGGTTCTTAAGGAGAAGTCAAATACTTAGCAACTAGGGAGGATTTTTTTAAATACTATAAAGTCCCATAAAATACTTAGAGATTTCTTTGAACCAATTTATTTTAAATTGCTAGATTTTTTTTTTAAGACTTGAAACTCATGCTTATAATTTTTCAAAAAATAAAAGTTTCATTTAAAGGAACCACATATTGACATTTGTTATAAGTTCAAGTGTGTTTCTTTGCATTTTCATTATTTTATCGTATTGTTTTTTTTAATTAAATTTTTCACATATTTCATTATTTAAACTCATTATTCGTATTTAAAAATTATATATTCTTCCCTATAAAATTCAAAGATTCATAAAATCGCAAATAGCGATGAAGAGTTATTTTAAAATTTACTTTTTTACGTAGTTGGTTCCTCTTATATTGCTTTTTTTTTCTTGAATTTTCTAATTTGTTTTTGGATTATTTAATATACATACTTTTAGAATCTCCCTTTTTATAAAAATTAGATACCTAAGAAAAAATTTTAATGAAAATGTAAAAAAACACTATTGATTTGTTCTTTTTTTTCATAAAAGATAATCGTTTGTTTTCCTTTTGCCCTTTTGATTTTAGTATTTTTAGAATTTTTCGGTTTATAAAATTCAATTACCAAAGAAAAATTAAAGTTTAAAATGTAAAAAAAAAAAACAACATTAATGTATTTATATTTCTTTTCATTAAAAGATTACCGGTTTATATATTTTCCTTTTACCCATGAGAGCCTTTTACCCAAATGAGATTTAAAGTTATATAATTTTTTTAGCCGGGATATTTAAAATCCCTCATTTCAAATCAAAGAGCTTTTAATGGGGAATAAATGACAAAAAAAACCCATGTTGATATATTTTATAGTTAGTGAGAAAAGTGTTCCTAAATGCTTGAAAACCAATTATATTTCAGGGAAACGCAAAAGAAATGTAATGTTTAGGTAAAATCTGATGCTCAGAGTTTCCCTAAAATGCTTATAAAAAGAAAACCTCTCAACAGAAATCAATAATCTTTATCTTAAATTAAAGCCAACGACATGTAGATTTTTTTTTAAATTAACAAGAGATCGACATTTTTTTCTCAAACAGCCATCCGACATCCCTAAAGAAAAGTCAAATATTACAAGAGGAGTTTATTTTTTTACACAATGTCCCATGAAATTTCCAAGAGATATTACAAAAAAAAAACCAATTTATTTTTAATTGCTACATTTAAAAAAATAATTAAAAATTTAAATCTAATTTCTAAAAATATTGACAAAATGTAACCAATGCTTGACAAAATGTAACTATGTGTAGTTCAAACCACTCGGAGTTATCATTTTTCAATAAATAAAAGTTTCATTAAAAAGAGCCATATTGACATTCGTTATAACTTTAAATATATAGGCTTTTATATATATTTTTGGAATTTTCTAGTTTGTTTTCTTTTTATTATTTATTTAATATAATTTTAAAATTTTCCAGATTATAAAAAAATAGTTACCTAAAAGATCATTTAATTGAAAAACCTTGGAACTACTAACATAAAAAATATTTACATATTCAAACTTTTTATTAACTTCTTATCGATTTTAACTTTATTTATTGGTTACTTTTTATCTGTTTAATTTCACAAAGTTTTAAGCTCAAAAATTTGAATGTTTATATACTAAACATATAAACATTCAAAAATTTCGAATGTTTATATATGTAGTGTATAAATATTCGAAAGTTTGTATGTAAATGTAGCATTAAGTTTATTATTTACATAACAAACTTAATGCTACATTTCACGCAAAAAAGTTTTTCCTGAAAATATTTAGACGATTATAAGCATTAAATATTATAATCAATTGAAAACTATTTTCATATAATTTTTTTTATTTCGTTTACATAATACAAGGTGGCGCTACGCAATATTGATAGTTTGGCGACTGCTAAAAAGCGATGTACGTCAAAAAATGGTATTCTCGTTCTTACCCCCCCCCCCCCCCACCCCTCCTTAATTGCCCGAGCGGTCTGGAGTTGTTTCTGGAGTGCGGGCCGCCGCTTAAGTCTTTCCCCCCTTACCTCGAGGCGAGGGGCAGACATATGACTCGTCAGTTCTTATCATCGCCCTGTGTTTCCGCTCCTAAACCATGGAGGAATGTCCAAAGCTAACAATTTTCAGTAGCACATTACAACCCATAGGATGATATATGTATCTAAGGGGTAAAAAAGTATTTAGGAACACAGCTCATGTTTAATTATTTGCTTTTTCTCGTGTCATAAACTCACAAAAAGACAAATACATATGAATTGTTGATTTAGCGAAAAAAAGTAATTGTTCTACAAAAATTATACTTTGTTTAGATTTTTAGATTAAAAAAATAACATTAATATAAAATCTTTATTTTTTTTTATTTCTTCCTTTTGGTTATATGTTTGGCTTTAGTTAGATGTTAATAAACCTGCCGAATTCATTGTGATTTGAATCAACGGACTAAAAAAATGAGTGGGCGGTTCTAAAAAACGAATTTTCAATTTCAGAAAGGCCCTCAATTTGTTCGTTCATATGAATACATTATTCTTGCAAATTTCAGCCAATTTAATTAATAATAACGTGTGACGCACGTGGTTTAAAGTAAGCGTAAAAATAATGTTTTTTTTTTTAATTCCATTATAAATCAATGTCTACGCCAAATACGGAAAAATAGTCAATACAAATATTATAGACACTTTCGCATACGATATAAAGATTATTCACAAAGCCATTTGGGTAGCAAAATAACATTTTCAGAAATTAAATGATATCCGTAAAATCAGGGTCGTGTTGCAGGCATACAATGTGGTAGGAAGCGACGAAGAGTGAGGTAAAAATGTTTTTCTTTATATGATATCCTCCAAATTCCAATATTATCCGAAGCACTATTTAATTTTTAGGGTCTTTTTCAGACACTTATGTATAGTAAATTTATAGAAAATAAGTCATTCAAATTCTTTTTTTAATTTATCATCAAAAACTCAAAAATTTAAGTTAGTGCGTTTTTAATATAAATATGAGTGATTTTCCTCAAATTTATTACAGTCACTTATTATTTTATGGGTTACGTTTCAGACTTCATGTAAAATAAACTAGGTCAAAATAAATGCCTTATATACAAATTATATATTTTTGAATTTATGAAAAAAAAGCTCAACAAATAGTTAGCTCATTGCTAATAGTTTGCAATAGCAGTCGAGTAAAGAGTGATGAGAATTTCCAAACATAAACCACATGCGATTGCTTACTTTCTTATGCTTAACTTCATATAAATTTAATTCAACTCGTTTTTTAGGTGGTGCCCCCTCCCTCCCATCTGAAAAAAAAACCCTATTTTTTCGGGTTTGGTTCAAAACTGTTTGTTAATAGTGATTGGTTTAATTAAAATTTCATGAATCGGATCAGTGTTGTACTCACTAAATTATTTGCTTTGATACTTTTTTTTGCCAAAAATTATGAGAACTTGTCATATCTATTTATATTTAACTCTGGACAACAAAATTTCTAAAACTTCCTGCGACTGAGATGAAAGTACCCAATTCGGAATGATTTCGACGTGCTAAACACGAATATCACCGATGTAATTTAGCTCTTGTTTTTCAGTTACGGTCGGGTTTTTTTTTTCATTGTCATGGAATACGGTGAAATGCATGGGCGCATCAAACGAGAAATTAACTAAAGTCAATTTTGTTTTCAGAGAAACCCTACGAATATTCGCTAACACAGATTTTATTTTCTATTATCAACATAGGGGTGAGAAGAGATGATAACTTTAATGACTTTTACACCCACATTCGCAGTGTAATACCCCATTACGCAACAAAATTGTTCTAGCTTCAAGAGGTGCAGGAAAAAGAGCAACGAATTCGTCGCATTCAGTTTATGGTTGGTTTTTTGAAGCTGTAAGCATATTTAGCAGACGCATGGCTATTATCTTCGTTAAAACTATATAAAAAAAATGAATATATTAGATATTTTTTAGCAAATAATCTTTTATCATGTTGGACTGGACGCAGAAAATAGAAGGAATGTCAGGCTATTTAACTTTTATCTTTTTCCAAAAAGCGCCTCATTTAATTGATGAGATGATGCAGAAATAAGTCATTAATCTGATTTGTTGGTTCCCTCCTAATCATAAAATGATATTCCCCTTAGTTACATAAAAGGGCATTAGTTTTTCTTCCCAGCATACGGCATTATATTTTTTTCCCAGATGAAGTCAAAAAAAGTGAACAATTTGCTACACAAGACTAACTACATACGTGAGAAGCCAAGCCAATGGACATGTTTCACGCCTTGCATGACAACAGTTCCAGTGCTATTATTTTCAGTTTTAGTTATTCTGGTATTCGATTTGTTTTTGTAAGATTTTTATCTAATTATTTAAATTTTATATAGAAATATATTAGATAGGGGTAAGTGGTGTACCTTGGACATATGTGTACCTTAAACCTATGCTGATTCTAGCTCGATTTCCTTAGATATTGAAACAACACCATATGCAGTTGAAGTATTTGCTACCAGGGGTCTCAGTGAAGTTCTGTCTGTTTGTTTAAAAGGTCAATTTATTTAAGAGGTTTCGAAAAACTAAATTCACAGTTCAAAAGTAAATTTTTGTCAGATTCTTTAGTGTATTTTTATACTCAAACATGTAGTGTTTATTCAGAAACGATGGTTATGCAATATTAAGCAAAGTTTTAGTTATAAAACTGTGTGCTTGAAATTAAGTTAGGTCTAACCTTAAGGTATCCGACTACGTGTGACACTTATTTTTTTAATTAAATTTTAATACTTATTTGTTATGTATTTTTTTGTTCACCAACACAACTAGTAATAATAACAAGTCGCAATTTCTATTTTAAATAAATATATTCTGTGTAATTTAAGATTTTGTAAGCAAATTGTGAAGTTTTTTGCCTTTACTATAGACTTTATAACTAAAAAAAATTTAAGATTTTTTAAAAAATAATAATGAATTAATAAATCTTAGTTTGATACCTAGGGAATAGACTACAGTCTTAGATATTTATTGTACCAATAAAAAGTTATGAGTTGTCGAAGCTAAGTTAAAGATTTTTATGTACTTTTTTTCTACCATTTATGATAGTAAGTGTTATAATTTTTATAATATTGCTTGAAATTACTAGTCTGTAGTCTATTCCCTAGATAATAGTGTAACAAATATGCACACAAAATTTGAAAACATTCAGTTAAGTACTTTTTGAGAAATATGGTTTGTCAAGAAGAAAATGCTCAAAATTTTCATTTTGCAGAAAATCAATTTAAAGTTTGAGGTTACATTCAAATAGCAGGAAAACCTTCTTTTTGGTACATAAGACATTATTCATCTTCAAGTTTCATATCGCTAATTTTTCTTGTAGATCGCAATTTTCTACTTGTGGTCTTTTCTAAGGGATTTGAATGCCGTTTTCGTATGATGGAGTATTAATGGAGTACCAATGGAGTTATAAAATATTTGCCGCACAAACAAAATAAAGAGAGTTTTAGAATCTTAAAAAGTAGTGCTTTATTTTAAGATTATAAAAAAATTGTGTTTTTTGTCGAAAAATACGATTTTAACGTAGTCGGATACCTTAACATGGTGATTAACTATTTTGTTTTTAATATCCAAGTGGTGTACCTCGAACCTAATACAGGTAGTGTACCTTGGACTGGTCCAAGGTACACTACTATAGAACTTATGTACTTCAGATTGTTGAAAACCCTTTTTAAATTTCAAGTAAATTTTTTCCTTTGAGAAATTAAGTGTTTTAAGCTATTAATATGCAACCCTGATTTGTAAAATTATGTAGAATGGAAATTTGTAAAAAAAATTTATATGGTGCGACAAATAATTTTTCTGTAGTTAATTATTTAGATCTGTGGTAGGCCCATAAAATTTTAACCATGTTGACATAATATAGAAAATAATTATTACATAAACATCTAAAACGATGTTTTTTTTTATAATAAATATCTAAGCAGAATTTCCTTTTTACATTTAGGCCTAGTTGTATAAACACAGGAGAAAATATTTGAGTTGTTTTTTTAAATTTATGACAGAAATATAGCCAAATGTTTTTCTATGGCATGAAATGACAGTTTAACTTGTATGCTGCATTTTAACGGATACACCTGAGAAAGATCGCATTACAACTGAAAAGCCAAAAGGGCACTAAAAAAACTAAGGCAATAAAACCCCTTACTAAGCCAATTGACCTAACATAACCAATCACTACAATCTTGGCTAGAAATAAGAATAGGTTGTAAAATGTATTTTTGAATTTTATGCGGCTAATAAATATTGGTTTTCGGACTGTAATTTGAGTATCTCTACCTGTTAATAATTGGTCCAAGGTACACTATCAGTTGGACCAAGGTACACCGCCGGTGCTGTACCTTGGTCCTAATTACAATTTTCCGTGTTTATTTTTTTAATAGTTGAAATAATTTAAATAACATGTTAAAAATAAATATATGTTGTATATAACAATTAAAGTATTAAGTAAAAATATTTTTATTCACTTTTGCAAGTAATAAAGAAATTAAAAATTGAAAAGTCAAAATAAGTCCAAGGGAACCCACCTTCCCCTACTATGGTTAACTATTTTATTTCCAATGTGCATGAATATTGTGTAGAAGCGGTTCAAGCAACAGTTACTGTTACAAAAACCTACTTATTTAAATCAAAAAAGCCCTTGAATTTAATGTTTTATGCAATATTTTATTTACAGTTGAGATTCTTTATAAGCATCCAATTATAGAGTATTAATAGTGTAATAACAATTTATAGTGTGTAATTTATACTTTAATTCTTTCACTTCATCATAAAAACTTATTTGAAAGATATTTTTCGAACAGAAAAAAACAAGAATTTGTCCAATCACTAAATAAGTTTAATGGATGCAAATTTCGCTGCTACCATTGCAAAACACATTTTCTAAAAATGCGAACATTGCAAAAATGCTACCAGCAACCTTGACAAGTACGAAACCGTCCATTGTTTGAAAACCTGTTTGTGGGATACCGATAAATCCCTAGTCCCCCCTTAGTCATGAAATCTCCCCAACAAAGAATTTCCTCATTAAATACAACTGCAGACAAGCAAATTTGCCGCGATAGTAAAGAAAATACTAGAGATGTGTAACTCTTCACGACTATTATCGTTTAATAAATCAATACTAACATTTCTAGGTGATTATATGACTAATAAGGTAATTTCAATAACTTAAAATGTTCAATAAATTCTAACCCTTGCGCATGTGGAATTTTCTTGAAAACTTTATTATGACTGACGTCCGGTACCGGAAGTTACTATAAACCCGCGTACAAAATTTGAAGCTCGTAACTCATTTAGCCTGAACTATATGTATAGTGGTTTCAGACAAATCGACTTACAAACGTACCATTGTTTATAAACCCCTTTTGTTATAATAAGCACTTTCAAAACGTATAGAAAACACAAAATCCCCATTTCGGGTATTTGATTCCCTTATTTTCATTACCTTATGTTTTATATTTGGTATGGAGGAATAAGAAACATCCTTATTAAAAACTCAGCCTACAACCTCAACTACATATAACTATGACGAGTGTACGTGCAATTAGACCAAACAAATTGTTGTTTTTTTTTATATTTAATTAGCTTTTTTTCTCTGTAGCTTTTTTTTCCTCTGCTTTTTTTCCGATTACCTATAATTTGCATCCCAGCAATTTTACATAATTATTGTTTTGATAGCAAATAAATTTACAATTGTAAAAAAATATAATTAAATTTGCTGAAGAAAATCAATGACAATAATAGCCTATTATGGATTTAAAAGTACAGATTACAACCAACTGTTGGCTGTTCTTTCTAAGGTGTAAAATAATACTTGTCCACAAGACGTTTTGAAGTTACAGTTACTCAGGGTAACTCGAGACCCCCTTCGTTGACTGTTACAAAGAATCATTCACCCACATTAATTTTCTCAAATTTATGCAATCTAAAATTCGACAAAAATGTATTTTAATGCAAGAAAAGTCTTCAAAATATTCCAAGAAAAAGCCAAAAACGGTGCTCACAATCACTTTACAAAATGAATAACTTGAGACAGATTGCATTGCAAACGATTGACTAAACGGACAACCCACAATGTCGGAAAAGACCTAAAAACGGCAGAATTTCTTGCATAGTTTTATTTCTCAATTCAAACGTTTCAAAATTCGGCATTATACACTTCTGAGTCGATCTAGACCATGACATATGACTTTCTTGGTGGGGGGCAAGTTCGCCGAACACTGCGACCTTAGGTCTAGTGTATTCAACCCCAGAAATGACACAATCACAAGAGACACACAGAGAAAGAGACGACACAAACACTTAGACAATTAACAACATTTATTGACGGACACAAACATCCATGCCATGACCGGGACTCGAACCCAAGCCCACCAGCTCCATGAGCTAACACGTTAACCGTTGCGCCAGCGGGACGGCATCTAGACCATAATTTGGTCAGTACAATAATCTAATTTTGAGTAAAAACTGAGTTTATCCGAGTTTTTAAACTGAGTTATGCGGTTAGGAAAATATACCGCATAAAATAATTATCGGGCAATATGACATTTGTGTTTTTACACTTCAAAACGATTAAAAAAAACATTTAATGGTTACCTAATTGGTAATTTAATTAGTTAATTCAATTAGTTTTTTTTTTTTACAAGGAACACTTCCTATACAACTTTAAAGGTTAGGGGAGAGGCTACAATTTTAAGTATGGTATAATAGAGTTAGATACCCGGTTGTGAACAAAAAGTCTTCCAAAAAACATCCAACATTATAAACAGAGGAAGCTAATGCATTTTGAAACAGTAAAAAATCACTTGTTGACTTGCACTTTTTCTCAACAAAAAACTTAATTCAAAAGTAATAAATTATTTAGGGTTGTTAAAGGACTACCGTTCTAAGCCAGACTAATGACTAATAATAGAAAAAAAAATAAGATATCTTTAATAAATAAGCAGCGCATTTATATTTTTGATAGTTTAAACTTTTTATTTTTGAACTTCCTATTTTTATTGCTTGAAAAGTATTGATTACAGCTAATTTGAAAAACACTAAAAGCCTTTGGATCAAGTCACATTTGTCCATCTCACTGCTAAATTTTTTATTGCAGAAAATGAATTTAATATATGAAAACTTATTGAAATTTTGGGATTTATTGTTTACATCCAGAAGCAAAAATTCAAATACCATAAATAACTGTAATTGTTACATTGAGGTATTCTTTATTAAAAATAGTTGATTTAATTCATACTTCTGAACAGCTTTAAAACTAAGATTTTCGATCTTCCACATTACTAAGCGTTAATAGCGCTATGTATTTTGACTGTTTTTTAACAGCAGGTTTTTGACGGTTTTTATTATAACTATATAGCTGTGACAGATGGTGGCAACTGGGTTTTCATTGTATCTTAAATGCATATGGTTTTAATAACTGTTCACAATTGATAATACTTTGGGGCATAATTGTTGCACTTTTTTTTAAAAAATATAAGTGAAAACATGATATTTTAGAAACCTGAGTCGAAAACAAATTTAAAGTTTTGGTTTTAAAAGTTTTTAATCTTTATAAAACACTTTTATTTAACATTAATAAATGCAAAGCATATATCTTTAAATGATTTGAATAGCTTGAATTTTCAATTAAAATATAGTGCCCTCAAAACGAGTTATTTTTCATCTGTTGACTTTTCGTAACTATAAATGCATCAAAAAATATGTTTAATGGTTTATGTTTAGTTTAAGCTTTCACTTCATCTTTCCATTAATTAAAATCTAATTCTAGTTTGAATTTTGCGGACACTTCGAATATCATTTTGGCAGCTACCAGACCACTGGCATGCGGCTTGACAAATTTACAACAAATTCCTCCTCCATCTTCCTTTGCTGTGCCAGGAATGCCATTTTCACGAATTGTCCGAATATACAAATTAAGGCTACCTTCCGTCTCTTATCTGGTCTTCGTCTTCTTCCGTCTTATATACTGGACGGTAAAACAGGCTGGCTCATTCTCCACCCCATGCTCATGCTCCGCCTCAATCTCCCAACTCTTTGCCAGAGGCAAAGAGCTGGGAGTTGCTAGCGGCAAAGAGCTGGGGTTTGGCTTCCTACTTGGCGCTATGAGATTTTGGCGAGAGAAAGCCTTTGTGGCCGCATGTTTAATTTTTTTTTTACGGTTCTGTACGCTTGGGTAAACAAACAGACTTGTTGTTTACAATAACGTTTTTAATTTCGTTGTTTGAAAGAGTTTTTGGTATCTATTTAACAAAATCGTATATTTGCGATAACAAACCAAAAGAAGATAGTTTGGATAAGACAAAAATATTATTGTTATTTATCCAGTTCTTAAAATAATATGTTTTATAGAATAATTCTCATGACTTTCTATTTTATCAATAACACATTAATCGAGTAAAAGTGCCTTTTTGACACCGAAATATGTACGCATTTAAAATTTTGAATTCTTCGTTTACCCACTAAGTTTATAAAAGTCATGCTTATATTTAATAAAAAACTATATAACAAAATAAAGGCTAACCACACACTAAAGAACTAGACATAGTTATTTAAAATTGCCGTGTAAAGATTAAAAAAACCATAAAATACATGAAACTAATGAGCACTCGGAACTCGGAAAGATCATATTTTTATTTTTCATTTGTGTTCTAACAACCGCAAATTAAAAGTAAAAATACCTGAAAAAAATATCAAAATTGCTGAACTGTATCTTTCCACGATAGTTTTTAATTGTACAATAGATAACAGTAAAATAAATTGTCTGTTATCGGTCGCCGGATGTCTTGGAGCCTAGGGAGCTGCCTTGGAATGGTCATTTCAGCTTTACTGCAGGCCATAGGGCACACTTCCTGCACTTAATTTCTTACCTCTATTTTTAAAATTTTAAAAGCACGTTATTCTGACGGATGCTTTTTTTAAGCAAAAAATAGTATGTAATTATATAAACGCCACTATCAACTTCAAATATATTTCCCTGTCACAAATTTAGTTGCTTAATTATTCAGAGAAAAGATTATTGAAGAAGGAACAAGAAAGACAGAGAGCCTTTTCTACCCACTCGTATATAGCAGATACAAGTTCAATTATTACCTCATAAAAACATAAAATTTAATGAGTTTTTTTAAACATTTATGCCCATGCTTATTTTTTTAAATAAAAGTTTCAACGTTTTTCTATTATTATATTATATAATATCTATTTTATTTATTCGCTAATAATTACATGAACACGTGTCATAAGTGTCAGACTTATTTCGAATTCATACAGAAGAAACTGCTGCTGGACTTATTAAAATTACAGAATTTTAGTAAGACATCATCTTACTGATTACTCATAAGAACCATTAAATCTGTAGTTTAAATAGTAAATAATCAGGTAAAAGAAGAAACTTAAAATATTGAAATGGCTTTAGATTAAAAAAAAATTACGAAGCTAAACCATGGATCATTCTGCAAAAGATAACACTCAAATACATAAATATGAATACATTATTTAGTTCAAAAAGTAGTTTATTTGCTAATATGAATATAACTTTTAACGAATTAACATGTATTATATATTAAAAAAAACTATTCAGAAACACAATAATATTTGACCAGAAACGTGACCTATACGTGATACCCATAATGAGCTGCATACATTTAACATAGTTGTTCTAAAATTCTACCAATAAATATTCCTTTGTTTCATTTAAACACTGTAGTGACCGAATGACTGGTTTCAATAAACTTTCAAACAACAAATTTCTTTTCTTAACTACTTTATTTCGAACAACAAACTTTACCTTTAAAAGGCACAAATTCCATCAAACTAAGCATTTTCCATTTTCTACTACAACCAGACTGCCACCATCGCACACAAACTTATGCACATTCGTCTGCACGTACTTAATTAATTATCAATTATTTATTTATCTGAGCGTGACCCTTACACCTCCCCCCTAAAATCATATTATATCCGAAGATTTAATATGTTAAAATATATAAAGGGTCACACTTTACATTACAATTACTATTGACACGCACTTAACTACTTTGTGCCATTATTAATGTCCTAGCCTTGACAACGCGTCCGCATTGCACAGGTGGGATCCCTTAATATGGCTGGCTGTGATGTCATGACGTTGAATCGCCAGGGCCCACCTCTGCAATCTTGGACTTTGGGGCGCAGCACTGGTGAGGAACACCAGTGGATTGTGGTCTGTCAGTAGGTAGATTTTTGCCCCACACAGCAAGGTTTCGAATCTCTTCAATGCGCAAATGATAGCAAAGGCCTCACGTTCGATTGTGGACCACTTTTCTTGGGTTGGATTAAGCTTCTGACTACCAAAAGCTATGGGGCAAATACTTCCTTTTCCACCCAGCTGACCTAGGCAGCATCCAACTGCCGTCTGAGACGCATCAGTATGCAAATAATATGGCTTGTCAATATCAGGTACTTGCAACTCTGTGATTGCACAGAGTGCTGCCTTCAACTCCTCAAATGCGGCCTCAGCCTCCTTGTTCCATGGAATCTCGTTTGGCACCTTCTTTTTAGTGAGTTCCGTTAATGGCAGGGCAATCCTTGCAAAGTTCGGGATGTACTGCCTATAGAAGTTACACAATCCCAATGCACTTCTCAGCTGCTTCTTTGTCTTTGGTGCTTCCAGCTTCCTAACCGCTTCTATTCTTTCTCTATCCGGGGCATGCATACCTGCACCGATAACGTGTCCTAAGTATTTGACCTTTTGTCTTGCAAAATCACACTTTTCTAAATTCACTGAGAAATTAAATTGTTCCAATCTTTTGAAAACTTCTTCCAGGTGTTTTAAATGTTCCTCCCATGTGTCGGAAAATACTGCTAAATCATCAATATATGCACATGCAAAGTCACACATAGGCTGTACAACTTTAGACATAGCTCGTTGATAAGTTGCCGCTGAATTCCTTAATCCAAAAGGCATTACATTCCATTGGTACTGGCCTCGATGAGTTCGAAAAGCTGTGAGATGCTTGCTACTGTCTTCCATTGGAATTGCCCAATATCCTTTCAGCATATCGAGTACAGTAATGAACTTCTTCTTTCCTACTAAGAAATTTAACTCCATCATATTTTGCATGGGATAAGCATCAGGTACGGTAACTGCATTCAAGCTTCTAAAATCTATGCACAAGCGAATTGTTCCGTCCTTCTTATGAACACATACTACAGGGTGCGCTATCTCACTCACTACAGGTTCAATCAGGCCCAACTCTAGCAACTCATCTATTTGTGCATCCACTTTCCTCTTTAGGTTTTCTGGTATCCTGTAAGTTTTTGGCTTAATGGTTTCTTCTTCAGCTTTGAGCTTTATCACATGCTCTCCAACTTTGGCTCTTTTAATTTTTCCCGAAAATAACGCTTTGTATCGTAGTAACACATTCTTCAGTTGGTCTTGTTGTACTTCTGGTAGGTAGTCCAAGTTCATCCTTTCTACAATTTTATCGTCCTTTTTAGCTACAGGGTTTATCGGTGTTTCATACAGCTCGCCAAATTCCTCATCACTCTCATAAACTAACCCAACAGTCTGAATTCTTGCTCTATATTCCCTCATCTTGTTTACATGAAGTAACCTTAAATTACCTTCGGGCATCTGCAGGTAATACGAATTTGGTTTCGCCTTTCTTACAACCTTAACTGGACCTATCCACCTGGCATACAATTTATTGGTTGAATCAGGTACTAACACAAGCACTTGATCTCCTGGTGCAAATTCTCGATGTTTCCTTCTGCTATTATAGTATTTGGCGTAATTACTTTGCTGTACTTCACTTGTTAATTTAGCATTTCGTGTTGCTACTTCTAACTTCTCTCTTAGTTCTTGCAAATAATTTTCTACTGAACCTTTCATATTCAGAGGTAATAATACTTCTCCCGTCCAAACTGATTTCAGTATAGACAATGGACCCTTTGGTTCTCTTCCATACATCAGCAGAAAAGGTGGTACGCCTGTAGTTGCATTTGGAACTTCTCTATAAGCCCACAATAAAAAAGGAATGTGCCTGTACCAACCTCTACCCTCTTCTCTAATAATATGGTGCAACATATTTTTCAAAGTTTGGTTCCATCTCTCAATTAAACCATTTCCTTCTGGATGATACGGTGTTGTAAATCGTGGACAAGCTCCTAAAATCTTCAGAAATTCTTGCGTCAAACTAGCTGTAAAATTTGTTGCATTGTCCATCACGATTACTTCTGGTACTCCTGTCCTACTGAATATTTCAAGCAATGCTTCACATGTACTCTTAGCCGTTAGAGATTTCAATGGGACAGCTTCTGGCCATCTTGAATGTTGATCCATCAAACACAGAATGTACTTATGTCCTTGTGACGATACCGGATCTATGGGGCCAATTAGATCTACGTTCACCACTTGAAATGGTAGTTCAGGACGAGACACTGGTGTTATCGGGATCTTGTCAACAGAGCGAATTACCTTTCTGCACTGACACCCATGACAAGAACTACAATATGCTTTAATCTCCTTGATCATTCCAGGCCAATAAAAGGTAAATTTGATTCTCTGAATCGTTTTATGGGCTCCTAGATGTGCTCCGAATACTGACTCATGAGCTATCTCCATTATTTTGCTTCTTCTGCTTTCAGGAATCACTAACTGCCTAATTCTACTTCCATACATATTCTCTTCATGGTAAAGGATATTTTCCTCTACAATATACCCTCCTTTATTCTGCTTGGCCAATTTCCATGCCTCCTGAAGAGTAGTGCACGTTTGTTGTTGTTTCCTGAACCGCTCTGGTTTGCTCCCGTCGTCCTTAGCATCATTTTCTCTTATTGCTGGCTTATATTCTTCTGTTTCAGTATTCACATTATCATTCAACTCTTCCTTTTGAGTATCCGATCTTAATTTCATAGTAGCTGTGAAGCTAGGACTATAGATTCTCTCCTGCTCCAATAAGGCCTCATAAGTTTCCATGTCCAACAATATGTCAGCATTCAACCCGTCCACAGTTGCCACAACCGTTTTAATTACCGGTGTAATATACGAACTTGTCACCAAACCAATTTCAACTTCTTTTAGTTCGGCTTTCAAACAATCACCAAACGCAGGCTGTAACATAATATGTCCTTTGTAGTCAACTTCTTTCCCTACTACACTGCTTTTAAACACACTAATTTGTGCACCAGAATCTACAACTGCCTCATATTCTGCTCCACCATATGAAATTTTTACTATTTTCAGATCAGACATTTTCGGTTGAACTGCATTTCCTTTCTTATTCTCCAGTACAACTTCACTGTTAAATTTAGCAATGACCACTTTTCCTTCGATCTCCTTTTCTTCAACTACTTTGACCTCAGAGACATTGGCTTCTGCAACCTTTACTTCAGAAACTTTAGCTTCAGGCTTTCCCCTTCCTTCTTTATTCTTATCTCTACAAAACCTTGCTAAGTGCCCTGATCTTCCACAATTAAAACATGTCACTGGCCTTTGGAAGGAATTTCTCTTATCAAATCCTCCACGGTTGTTATGTTCATATCTATTTCCTTCATAAGATGCATTACTTCTGTTATTGGACATGTTTGGCTTTCCCTGATAGCCATTCCTGTATGGTTGAAATGGAGGAGCTTTACCGGACTGGTTATATTGCCTCACATTTTCATATTCATCTAATTTCTCAGAGAGAACATCAACTGTAATAATTTTACCCCATTCATCTATAAAATGTTGCTGCATATCTCTTGATACTTGCTCCTTCATCTGCTCTGTAATGACCAGTTGTTTTAGACTTTCAAAATCGTTGACTTTTAGTCCCATAATCCACTCATTAAAATAATTCGCCAACTCAAATCCAAAATCTCGCCAAGTGTTTTCAGATGACTTACAGTGCCTCTTAAACTTTATTTTAAACGCTTCCGGGCTCAATTTAAATCTTTTTAACAACATATTCTTCACATGATCATAATCATTGGCTTTTTCCTCTGGCTCCCTGGCAATCAAATTCGCCATTTCTAACGGTAATAGTCCAACAAGATTTGTCACCCAATCCTGTTCCTTAATCTGCACTCTTCTTGCTTGTCTTTCAAACAATATAAGGAAAAAGCTAATATCACCTTCTTTAGGATCAAATTTACGCATTAATTTTTGCAATCCAACTTGAGCTTGTTCTTGCATTCCTCCATTCTGAGAGCTCATTTCTCTTCCATCACCCTTTCTGGACATCGATGCTTCAATCTTCAACTTTTCTAATTCAAACTCATTTTCTAGGCGCTTCAGTTCCACATCTTTACTCAATTTTTCCAATAAAAACTCGTTTTCTTGGCGCTTAATTTCTTCTTGGCGCTTAATCTCTTCTTGGCGCTGAATCTCTTCTTGGCGCTTAATCTGCTCTTCTTGGCGCTTAATCTCTTCTTGGCGCTTAATCTCTTCTTGGCGCTTATTCTCCAGCGTTTCTTCCTCTCTTTCACTAACTATTCTTTCTAATAGATCTTTCACAAATCCTTCTTCATACTCAGCACTCTTTAAAATTATATTTCTTAACTCAACCACTTTCATATCTTTGGTTACCGTTTCGCCTAATTCTTCCGCCAAACACTTCAAATCGACTTTCTTTGCTTTTGCTAAAAACGACATTTCTGCTCCAAAATTCTTCAAAATAGCTTCTTTTAAACTTAAAAACTTAAAACAACTTCCAAATTATTCACAATCAGTCACCTCGTTACTAAACTTCCTGAACTAAATAACTTCTTTAAACACTGTTAGAATAGAAATTCCAAAATGATTCACCCACAATCAAGCCGTTGGCTATCTTCTCAATCTTCACGGTTCTTCAAAATAATTCGAAATCCATTGGGGTTTCCCCGCACATTATGTAGTGACCGAATGACTGGTTTCAATAAACTTTCAAACAACAAATTTCTTTTCTTAACTACTTTATTTCGAACAACAAACTTTACCTTTAAAAGGCACAAATTCCATCAAACTAAGCATTTTCCATTTTCTACTACAACCAGACTGCCACCATCGCACACAAACTTATGCACATTCGTCTGCACGTACTTAATTAATTATCAATTATTTATTTATCTGAGCGTGACCCTTACAAACACAATCTTTGTTTTCGTAAATTAGCGCCACATCATTTTAACATAAACAGTTTTTAGTTAGCGAAATGCAGTTCTTCATCTACCTATATCTATTATTTGTGCAAGATAAAGGAAAAAATCTTTTTATTTTGTTAATTTTAGTAATTTTTATAGTAAAAAAACACTATCCTTCACAAGCTTTCCTATTATATAACCGATTTTAAAATATTTATGTCATCAGTTAAGTTAGAAATATCAACTGTGCCTGATAATTAATATGTAATGAATTGGCCCCAATTGTTATTTATTTTCATTTTTAGGTATTTTTATCACAGGTTAATTTACAATCTAATGCCCAGAAGGATGAACTTCTGTATTTACATTCTTTTTCGGGGTAGAATATAGTTCAATTTTACGTGGACGTATCTTAGTAAGCAAAAACTAAAATATTTTTTCTAAGTACAAACCTTGGTAAGTATAAATTTACTTGTGTGGGCTACCGGATTCAAGATAGTGTCTATAGTATAACTTTAACTAATAGTGCTACTTTGAAATTTTTCTTTCAAATATTGTATTAAAAAAGCAATTTAACAATAAATGTTTTATTTCGAATATGATTTTGCTACATTAACGTATGCAATATTTTAATGAGGTTCAGTAAATATATTTAACTGTCATTACTGTCAAAGACAACAAAAGATAAACGTGCTGTAAAATTTTACTTTTGAGCATAGAAAACCGTTTCCGCATTTAATTTACCACAGGCGGCTCATCCAAAATTTAAAAATTGCACTATCACTACACTATGATAAATGGTGCCTGTATTTCTATTCCTCTATGAAACAGTAAATTTTAAATTTAAGGCCCGAATATTGTATGTTCTAGCCCACTATCACTATTCACCCTTAACGGGCAGTCTAATGTAGAAAAATAAAAAAAAAACCTCTTCAATCTTCATTAAATTTGTGCATATTGCATGCGAAAATTCTCTTCCAAGGGCGCAAATTCCTTGTGACTATTGCGAAACCTTGATTATAATACGTTTACCCCAGTAACATATTCAAATTCAGTTTTTCGTTTTGTTATTTTTTTTTTCCAATTAAATATATATTTTTTTTTTCAGTTTGCTCTCTTCTATTTCCATTACTATTTTTATCAATTTAATTCTTGTAAACTCTTCCATTAGTTGAATGTGGTCAGCGACAAATCTAATTAAATGAATTATTTCACAAATTGCAACAAGGGGAACCTCAAGCTGATTAAAATTTTCAAATAACGGAATGAACTTTTCCAATAATTTTAATACGTTTCTTTACTTCATAAACAAAAAATAATTGACACATAAATACACACAAATAAATCACTTTATCACATAAATAAATTTACTTTAATTCCTTTCTATTAAATATAAATATATTTTTTCTTACTTTTGTTGTTAGAAGTGTCAATGTTGATTTAATTCCAATAAAATGGACTTTTTATGCTCCTTAAATAAGCATTAAGGTTTTTTTTTAATGTTGGAAATGTTCCGAAATTACTTAGCACTTCTAATATTTTTTATATTAAATTAAAATAATTCGATCCAATTATCACTCAATTAAATGTAATTCCAGAAAAACCAAAAATGAAAGCCATGAATGGCAATAATTACGCTGTTGTTGGCCATGGTTGTTACGCCATTCCTGGTGTCAAACATGCTCACTGAAGTACTTTGAATTCGAATTTTTTTTTTCTGAGATTTTCAATGTCTTTTCAATGCGCAGATTTTTTTCGATACGTAGAATTTGTCTGTAGCATTTGTAGTTTGTGCTACGAAAGTGGGTGACGGACGGACATTGCCTTTTGCGTTATAAACTGTGTGTGGAGGCTAAAAATTTTTTTTTAATGTTATGGATAATTCAACGTTTTGTTGACATATATTAAAGACTCTGAATAATATCATTTCTAACATTCAGTCGGTGATTTATTTTCAATTTTACGCTTGCCTTACTTTGAAATTAATCGTTGAATTACAAAAGAAGAAGAAACAGAATGCAGGCAAAAAAAAGTAAAATCAGAAAAACTTACTGATTTCTTAACTTATGTATTAATGATGTTTGTCCTCATAATTGGAAATAATTATTCAGATTGAATGGTGAATAATCCTATTTTGTAGCTCTTTTTTATTTAACGGTAATTAATACCATTATGAATTTTGCTATTATATACTATAAACTTTGTCATACCGAATTTCTAACAAAGGTGGTACCGGTAAAGTTTAAAACTTGACATTTGAATACTTCAAAATTTTAATGCCAAATCAACAGATAATGCCGAAAAGCTTTTATTTTCTTAGTTAAAAAAATACCTTTATCTATTTCTGAGAAGTATACTTTACTTTCTATCTTAAAGGTCGATGAAAACAATTTTTGAAAAAGATATAGGGAAGCTGTAGGGCCCAGTCGGTAAAGGTATTCGCCTCACATGTGGATGGTCCCAGGTTCGGATCCGGACAAATATAAACGGCCCGGGGTACAACTAAAAATGCCCGACGAAATATACTCAGCTAGAGGTAGTGCACGTAAAATATAGCAGTAAAAAGACATTTGATTAGACATTCAGACAGTGAATGCGCCCTCTATAGAAGGGAGAGTGTACTCTCTTAAAACAAACGAGCGATTTTAACTCAGTCTGAGTAAATTTTCACACCTCCAGTCTTGAAAATGCACTTCCCCGAAAGGAGTGGATCCTTTGTGTGTTAAACCTCCGACAGGATAACTCCAAATGAGTGATTTTAACTCAGTCTGATTTAATATTCACTCCTTTCCAGAGTCGAAAATGCACTTCTCCTATTGGAGTGGATTTCACTCTTTTGTTTTAAGAGTGCAGGCTTTATAGTCCATTACCCAGCCCGCCAGAAGAGACAATCACAAGAGACACACAAAGAAGGGCGACGCAAACACATAGACAAATAGCAACACTTATTGACAAGCACAAACATCCATGCCTTTACCGGGATTCGAACCCGAGCCCAGCAGCTCCAAAGCCTAGTACACTAACCATTGTACCAGTGGGCCGGCTGACATTTGATTATACTCTGACAAAAAATTGAGGCAGAATATCTCAATCAGCATATCGACCGAAACGTAATTGCAAGATTGTTTAATGCAATAAAAATTATATATTCCACAACAAAATTGTTTTATTTTTTGAAAAAATAAAAAAAATATAACAAAGAAAAAAAATAATGCTATATAAAATATTTGATAACAACACAGTGATATTTTTAGCGTTCACAGAATAAAAAGATTATTTCGTTTGCCACAAAAACAAGCTGAAAAACATGTAATTAAAAATGTATGAATTATTAAGCAAAACAAGTTCACCAGTAGTTTTCGATAGATTTAAAATACTATTAACTAAAACCCATACTAGCCGGTACACTGGCGCAATGGTTAGTGTACTAGCATTTGGAACTGCTGGGCCGGGCTCGAATCCTGGTAAAGGCATGGATGTTTGTGTTTGTCAATAAATGTTGTTATTTGTATCTGTGTTTGTGGCGTCCTTCTTTGTGTGTCTCTTGTGACTGTCTCTTCTGGCGAGCTGGGTAATGGGCTATATAGCCTACGCCCTTCCTTTCCAGAGGGCGCAATCACTGTCATTTGACAAAAACCATACTAATTGAAACTTTGGAAAAAAAATACATAATGTGTAGATTTGAATATTTGTCATCAAATAACAGTTTATAGTAAAAATTTTGGTTACTTTTTTTTGGTCACAAAGTTTTTATAAAAGAAAACAAAATTCGGAAATCATAATTTTATTCTCGTGTTTGTACATTTTTTTTGCATTAAATATTTAATTTGAGTAGTAATAGTAATTCACTTGTATTTTCCCCCTGAAATTCATGCATTTCGTTCCTTAATATTTTTTTTTATTTTAACTTATATTACTGGTTAATTAATCCCTATTTTTAAAAATTCCTGACTTCAAACAATGTGCTCTTGTGGAAGCAAATGTGCATTACTTTCTCTTTTAAAAATATATCGTCACCTTCTCCAATTATTTGGTCAAAAAACACATGCTATACAGCAGTGGTTCCCAACCTTTTCTGTAACGTCGCCCCCTTCTTTAAGTTGACTAGCACATATCGCCCCCCCCCCCCACTTTAATCTTTATAATTTGTCCATTTATAATTTGAGTTGAAGTGTAACCAACAAAGCAATTTTATGATTTCAAACATTTACTACCATGTATAAAAACAACCAAAACAGCTTTATCCGGTTTCTCTTATAAATAAAATCGAATTTTTTTTAATATTTTTATTTAGATTTTTTCAAAGAATGAAAGTGAAATAATCAACTAAGATCCTTTAAACTCAATTATAGAAAATTTAAGAGAGTTGACAATAAAAATTAAAGAACAAAAATTAATGTCGAAAATTATTTTTTATTCTATCTTTTTTCAAGTTCATGCGCAAGTCTTTGAGGCAAATGTCCAATTGATTTCTTTGTTTAGTAAGGAGCTGGATAACAGAACTAACCCTTTTTTAATAAATATATTGACGGAACGAGATGAGAGGTAGTTCAGCTTTTTACCACAGGTTAGAATCAGTGTAAATAAGCACGCAGGCTAACTCGGTAACCGGAAAAAAAAGCACAGGAAAAAAAAGCATAGGAAAAAAAAGCACGGAAAAAAAAGCACAGGAAAAAAAAGCACACGGAAAAAAAAGCATAGGAAGAAAAAGCACACGGAAAAAAAAGCATAGGAAGAAAAAGCATAATTAGAATAAACTCATAATTATCGAGATGCATTGTCGTCAATGACGGTTTAGAAGAGTTGCTAATAGAAATTTGGATTGTGGCAGGCCGTACACAAGGGGGTGAGGTGAAGTAATGAATCATTCTGAAGTAATAATCGAGGTTTTATAACATATAATTTTTTTATGTTAGAAATTATGACATCTGCGATATGCGACCCAACTTTCATACTTTTGTCCGTTTGTCTATTCACCTAGTATCTGTCAGCGAATTTCCCATTAGATACTCAATTTTCATACTTTTTGTCCATCTGTTATCAAATTAGCATTGAAATTTAATTTGAAGTAATCTCAGTAAAAAATATAGGTACTGCAATAATTATGAAAATAATTAGTATTTTGGACACAGAAGAAATTTTCATTTTCCAATTAATTACGAAATTAAATTTATAATTTAAATATTTGTATTTTTTAAAAAGATTGAAAAAAAGTAGTTGCCACTTTATGAAAGCGAATTATTGCCACCCCACATTTGGCTATCACCTGCCAATGTGTCGCCTAGTTAATTAGCGCGTGTCGATCTGCCAACATCTGGAACCACCTTCTCCCCTGTTTTTTGAATAGAACCCCTGCCGTGGTCACTTCTTAGAAAAGACTGCCCTGGAGAAAGTGCATATACCCTCCTTGCGGCAGTGGATTGCTGGTAAAGGGGGAGGGGGTAGCATCCTACTTATCTAAGGGGGATGGGTAGAATTGTGTTTCGTTTGGTGACAGTGGTAGAGAAGTGAGATTCTGGTCGTGGTAGGATTGCATCACTAGGCTGTGCAGTGAATTTTTTAAGAATTTTTCACTGGACGACATTACTTATAAAATGGGGGGGGGGGGAGAGAGAGAGAGAGAGAGCTGCGTTGTAAGAATAGGGTGAATATTTCAGGGTGATTTACTATAGTGAGACTTTCGTTTTCCATAAATTGGGGAAAAAACACATTAATATAATTTAGTACTCAACTAAATTCACTGTGATTTCAGAGTGAAACGTTACGTTTTCATGGGTTGGGGAAAAATCATTATTAATTAGTAATTAACTAAATTTCTGAAAATATAAAAATAGCAAAAAATAGTTGAAACCTGCTTGAGATATGACATCCCAAAAGTGTTATTTTTGTCACATTGGTATTACTAGTCAATTTAACATACAAATGAAATAATATCAATTAAACCATTTCACACTTACTTTATTTTAAGATTTATTGACTAACATTTTAAGAAAGTGTCAAATTTTTGGTAAAACACAGCTGTACAACAGAAATTTAAAAACAAAAATGTAGGCGAAATTCGCATATTTTGTTTCAAAGCCCATAAATTTAATCTCTGAGGATAAGCTCAAATTGGCTACAACTTGCCTTTTTTTATTTAAAAATTTAAATTTTCACCTTAAAAATTCTATTAAGGGTTTAACGGATGGGATTTTTAGTAAATTACGGTTATTTCACTGTCGCCCAGTGTTTTAATTTTCATATTTCTAGGCGACATTTTCCTTTCACTGGGCGACATCAGTGTCGCCCAGTCACTATGTTAAAAAATTCACCGAGGCTGTGAGACGTGTACTTTGACCAAATAACTAGTGCAGGTGATGATATTTTATTTAAAAACTAATGCATTTGCTTCCACAAGAGCACATTGTTTGAAGTCAACAATTTTTAAAAATCTGGATTGAAATCTATATTTGTATTATTGGAATATCTATATACATCGTGCCATTATGACTTTGAACCACTGCCGATTTAACGTGCACCAGTTTAATATACACAGCGTTAGTTAAGAGTTTTTGTGCTCAAAAGATAATCGAAAACAATCCTCTGCAAATGACCAAAGATGAAGTTTTAATATAATTAAGATAATTTTTTTTTGAAGCTAACAAAATATTGCTACAATATTTTTTAATGCTGATATCGAATTTGGTTTCTGCTTCGAACTACTCTCTATTATGACTTCACCTTTTTTATTATCTGAAAGAATTTGTATTAAACTTTTTTTTTCTGGAGCTCCTAATATTTCATTATACAGTATTTTTTTTTTAAAGTTAGGTTAGTTTGAATTAACGTCGTACTAGAGCAACACGAGGGTTATTGGTGACGGGCGTTGCAAATTAAAACCACGGTCAAGTGACGAGCCTGTAGGCAGCGTATGAACTTTGAATCATATTTAACGTGCACTACCTCTAGCCGGGTATATTTCGACGAACATTTTTAGTTGTAAGGGCCGTTTATATTTTCCCGGACCGAACCCGGGATCTTCCTCATGCGAGGCGAAAACCTTGACCGACTTGGCCAACCAGCCTCTCTTTCTCTATTTTTTAAAAAATAGTTTGCATTGACCTTTAATATGTAAAATAAAGTATATTTCTCGGAAATGGATTAAGTTTTCTTTTTTAACAATTAAAAGTTTTTCGGCATATCGTTTTATTTGGCATTACAAATTTAACATATTCTACTATTTTCAAGTTTAAAACTTTACCGGTACCACCTTTGCTAGAAATTCCGTATGACAAAGTTTATAGTATATAGTACTCATAATGGTATTAATTACCGTTATATATAAAAGAGCTACAAAATAGGATTATTCATCATTCGATCTGAATAATCCTTTCCAAATATGTGGACAAAAGTCATCAATAAACATAAGCTAAAAAATCGGTAACTTTTCTGTTTGTACTTTTTAATTTTGCATGCATTATGTTATGTTTCTTCCTTTTTTTTTGTCATACAACGATTCATCTCAAAATAAGCTAAGTGTAAAAATGAAAAAAAAAATCCGACTTGATGTTAGCTATGATGTCATTCAGAGTCTTTAATATGTAAACAAAACGTTGACTTTTCCGTAAATTTTAAAATCAATATAGCTTCCATACTAAGTTTATAAAGCAAAAGTCAATATCAATCCGTCTGTCTGTACGTCACCCACTTTCATAGAGCGAACTTTGCTGCAGACAAGTTTGGCATATCAAAAAAAAAAAATCTGCGCATTGAAAAAACAAATTAAAATCTCAGAAAAAAAATCAATTTCGAAGTATTTCAGTAAGCATGCTTGACGCCATATGTATGGCAATAATTACAGCGTTATGTTTTTCAATTTTGGTTCGTCTGGAATTACATTTGGTAGGGTGAATGTCAATAATTTGGTCAATAATTTCAATATTTGATCAAATTATTTTAATTAATTATAAAAAAATATTAGAAGTGCTAAGTAGTTTTGGACAAGCATTTTATCATTTAAAAAAAACCCTTAATGCTTATTTAAGGCGCAAAAGAAGTCAATTTTATTGTAATTAAATCAACATTGCCACTTCTAATGTAACAAATGTACAAGAAACTTTTTTTATATTAAATAGAAAGGAATAAAAAAATTAATTTATGTGATATAAATCAGTTTTTGTGACATTTTAGTATGTTCTTTGGATGGTTAATTATTTTTTTTATGTATGTAATAATAAAGATGCAAAAAAGAGTACAATTATTCTTCAAAAAAAAAAATGCAAAGTTTTGCTTCGATGTTTAAAACATTTTTACTAAATATTTTATCTCCGAACTCCAAATTAGTTTAACAAACGATAAATAACATTGATCAACTTTGGGAAATAAAGTTAATGTAAATGTTTTATTTGGCGATTGAAAGTTGTTAATAAGCGTGTTTTATTTTTTTTAAAAAAGCACTAATTTACGTACAGTTTTCCTCTATAATTCCCCTTTATATTGCGAGGGACAGCAGCTTATCTGGTTTTTGGGTCACTCCTGAGAAAACGTGCAATTTGAGAAAAAAAATCTCGAAAAAAAAATATTTATGAAAGTTTTTGAAACTTTGGATTTGAGTTACAATTACGTACTGCATTGGAAAAATAATATCAGTCCACATCATACAATTAATATTTATTATTCATATAGGAATACATGGACCGAATACACGGACATGATGGTCCCCACGGACATGACAAAATCGTAAATAAGAGCTTCCAGGCGCAAGAGGTTTAGGCTTTAGAGAACGAAACTTGCAATATATACCTTATTTCTTTCTATAAATACAAAATTATAGGTGAAAATCATTAGCCAACCTCCTCATATCTTGACCACAGAAATGACGCTATGATCTTGTCAATGGCCTATTTTTAACTTTTAAGTTCGAATTACTTTTTAGCTATTGTGGTATTCAAACTATTGACGTGATGCAACGTTAAAAATGTATTATTGAATACTAATAAGATTGAATCAGAGTACTATTATCATTTCTAGATAGTTATGCAAGCTAAGGAATAAGTTGCACACGGACATGACGAAAATCTGTGGGACATTTTATTTTCACGGAAATATATATATATGTTTATATTTATTTTAATGATTAGATTTTATGTTTTGTACGTTCTAGTAGTGTCATTTGAACTAAAAATCAACTTTAGTTATGAAAAATTGGTATTTAATTAGTATAAACTAACAAAAACAGTTCCCGGACATGACGGTGAGACTGCTCACGGACATGACTTGTCATAGTCTGTGGACACAAATTTCAAATTTGTACACAGGATAAATAATTTTTTGAATTGTTTCAACGCTAGTAAGTAGATAAAATATTCCTTATTTTAATTTATTCAAGTGGAAGCATAACTTTTCTTCATATGAAAGATATCTTGCGGGGACATGTTTTTGTGCGTTTTCTCAAGAATGACCCTTTTACCACCTAGGGAGAAATAGAAATCGGTCTAGCACCGACGCGACAGTGTTACCGTAAAGGGGCGAGGTGACCCCAGTTGGTCTCAGCGATCAATCAATAAGTGTCATGTACCCCTCCCCCTCTTCCCCTCCGCATTCCGAAACAAGTGGGTTTGTAATAGTAAGTGCCATCAACAAATGTTTCTATACAAGATTATCACACATTAAAAAAAAATAAAGTCGCACACAGCTATCCAGATATAATTTAAACTTTTAAACGTCAAAATGAAATATTTTCAAACAACGATTTAAATGACTTGAAATTAAATTTCAATTAGACAGACGGAAAAAAGTACGGAAGTTGGGTCGCAGATGTCATAACTTTCTACCAGAAAAAAAAATACATTATTCATCTCGATTATAACTTCACCCCCTCGTGTACACCCATACCACAATCCTAATTTGTATTCTCAACCCTTCTAAAAGCCGTCATTAACGACGTTAATAAACAATGCATCTCGATAATTATGAGTTCATTCTTATTATGCTTTTTTTTCTATGCTTTTTTGACCGCGTGCATTTTTTTCCTATGCTTTTTTTTCCGTGTGCTTTTTTTTCCTGTGCTTTTTTTTCCGTGTGCTTTTTTTTCCTGTGCTTTTTTTTCCGTGCTTTTTTTTCCTATGCTTTTTTTTCCTGTGCTTTTTTTTCCGGGATTCGGCTAACTCATAACCTCTCTATTTGAAATGAGTTTCGCCTCACAGTCATACTTCAGATCTACTAACTCCGTCTGCAAAGAGTTATCAAGGTTATCCACAACCCACAGATTCAAAAGGGAATGGATCAACAATAGAATCAGGAATTTCTAACTTGGTCAAGTCCTCAAATCTTGTTAGAATGTCAGTTTGAAATTGTCTTGGTGACAAAAAAATTGGAATGGTTTTACTGTACTATAGTACAGTAAATTTTAATTTTTCCCCCTTTGAATACTCATCGCCCCCCTATCGCCCCCAAACTATTTATTGCCCCCTTGATAACAGAAATCGCCCACTTGGGGGCGATCGCCCCCAGGTTGGGAACCACTGCTATACAGCCAAGTAATGTTGTACAAACCGAAATGTGCAATCACTTATATCCCTGTTGGAAGGACTGAAAGCTTAATTGGTTTTTACCTGCAGGCTTATCAGTCGGGCACCAAGTGAAGTGCCACCGTCAAAGGCGTGAGCCGGTGACCCCAGGTCTCAGCGATCGCGAAGGGCGATCAATCACAATAAGTGTCAAGCAGCCTCCCTCCCTCCCTGCAATAGGACTGAAACACCACAGAAAAACAGGGTTTGTGGAAGGGGTTTTTGTTATACAAAGCGAATAAGTTTTGAACAGTAAATGTCAACAATAACTGTTTCTACACAAGTATTGTGCGCATTAGGAAAAAAAAATAGCCAGACATAGCCATCTAACTATAATTTAAATTTATAAATGCCAAAATGATCTATTTTCAAAAAGCGATTTAAATGACTTGAAATTAAATTTCAATTTGAGCATTTTCCAAAAGACAGTGCAGATGCCCACCCGAAAGTACGGACAGGCCGACAAAAGTATGAAAATTGGGAATCTGATGGGAATTCGCTGACAGATGCACAGATGTCCGTCCGAACGTATAGACAGGCCAAAAGTATGAAAGTTGGGCGGCAGAAATCATAACTTTTTAACAGAAAAAATTTAACAAAAAAAAATTTAACAGAAAAATTTTTTTTACAAAATTTTAACAAAAAAAAAACACCTTGTGTATGGCCATGCCACAACCCTAATTTCTATTCGCAACCCTTCTAAACCGTCATTAACGATAAATAAACAATGCATCTCGATAATTATGAGTTTATTCCAATTATGCTTTTTTCCACGTGCTTTTCTATCCATTGCTTTTTTCTTCCGCATGCTTTTTCTTCCGTAGCTTTTTTTTTTTCGTACTTTACCTGGTTAAATTTTTTTCCGGTTACCCAAAATTTCGAAGTATTTATACTTACCCTTCTCAGTACTCACAATTTAAATTTACCTTTACAAATGTATTCAATTGAAAAAAGGGGTAAATATTGAAGTGTCTAAGCATACTGTTAAACAATTATTTAGTATTAATTTTTTCATTCTAATCCCCTAATTCCTTCTACCATATGGCTCTGAGTCTGGTTATTCAATTGATCACGCAACTATTTTAAATAATACTGAACACTCTTTACTTATCTCGATATCATTGTTAAAGGGGATACTGATTATGAATAACAGTACAAAACTAATAATTGAATAAAATCACGAATTAATCATGTTAAAAATTTTGAGAAGAAATTTATGTTTTTATTTCGGTCTGTTTTACATATTTTCTTCGACTTAACTTCAGTACCCGCATTTTCCATATCTTCTCGGAATTTTTAAAAATTAAACGTGCAAATTCAAATAAAAAAACCTGGTCAAACCATCAAACGACATCGTAACAAGTAAAAATATTAAGAATAAACCTCAAACTCAAGCGATACTGCATTTGGGGGTTGCCAGTCAACCAAATGTCGCGAAACCTAAAAAACCACTTGATCTGCTGCTTGGCAACGCATCATGAATTTCTCCAAGTAGCAAGTGCCAGAGGCAAAGAGTTGGGAGATTGAGGCGGAGCTTGAGCATGAGGCGGAGAATGAGCTAGCCTGTTTTACAATCCAGTGTCTTATATACCCCTGGTGTCTTGTGTATGGGTCACTTGAAAGACCCTCTCTTTTTCCGAGAAATGAAGGTCCTCCCTTCTGCCCCATCCTTGAAATAACCCTGGCTGTGGGCGCCTCCTGCTGAGACCCCATCTAATCAATCTCAATCCAGTACATGCCATGCGTTGATGCTTGCCTGATGGTCTCGTCTAGCAAGCAGTACCCCAAGCGAGATGTTACATGGTTGCCAGAATACACATTTGGCGCTTTGTTCACGGATAGGCTTCTGGTTTGGCTCATATAAAGAAACCTTTTTACTTTATATTGTAAAGATATTTTAGTGCTGCCATCTGCATATTAGCTAAATAATTTGTTGAAGCATTATTAATTAAAATAATGGCTATTAATCGATAAATGACTTTCAGTACTTTTAAGCAAGCTTTCGCGTATCTTAACCGTTTTTTTAAATAGATATAAATTTCCAACAATTGATATTCAAAATAAAATACAAGAACTTTACCATATGTATATTTTTTAATGCAAAATCCTTATTTTCATTTTAATAATACATTTGAACGTGCGTAAAGGAAAAAACGGATAATTATGTGGTATATAGTTTTTATTGTAAATAATACTCCATTTAAAAATCAATTCTCAAATACTCAGATTTATTTTTAATATTTCGTTCATTGACGGATTTAATACACAAAGTTTTTATTTGAAAAAAAAGTTACCTTTTTTTATATGGTTATAGGTTTAAAATGAAGTAAATATGTTTTCAGTTATTGCTATAAATTATATCTAGCAAACATTAAAAATACATACAGTAGCCAATAATAAGGCTGAGTGCATATTATCACAGATTTTCTTATTTTGGTATTCATATCCATAAGAAGTTGGAATCGGAGCAAACATGGACCTCAAAGACGTTTATTAGTTGTAATAGACGTCTAATAGAGATATATGTATATATACTTTAGATGTGCATTAGTAATTGATTTAGTATCTTTATATAGAGCTTATATAGATTAATATCATTTTAAACAGATTACTGTTACTGGTGGAAGTGCAAGTTAAAATTTCCAGAGCATGTTAATTTCTAGAGGCCATACGAAAGATGTACAGACGTATCCTCGTATCGGCTAATCGTGGATATGCTCATGTGAAGAAAAGTTGACTAAATTCTTTGCGAAGCTCTCGAAAATCTATCTTCTTATGAAGAATCTAACAGAAAGACCAAATATCTTTGAACTCCTAAATTTAGACATCTAATAGGCATATAATTTTGGTAAGTCGAAAAATATAACAACCAGGACGTCTAGTAGACATCCAGAATATGGATATCTAATAAATAGGAGTTGATGCTCATCTATTAGAAGTCCCTAATCTCTAAGTCCAAATTAGTCGACACAGAGATAGCTAATAGATATCCAAAAAATAGATTTTGAGGACAGATATGCAATAGATGTCCAATATACATCTTGAATGGCTAATGGATCACGTAGATTGCCAATAGATATCTTGTAGACAATGGTGGCTGTATGGGCTATTTATACATATCTATAATATTAAAAGAAAGAGTCTGTCTGTGTCTGTGGATCGCAAAAGACCTACTTAGACTGCTCCAAAAATTTCGAAATTTTTAATATAGATTCCTTTTAATACATACTTGTGCACCTGAGGCTTAGTTTTTTCATATTTGATTGTGATTTTTAATTAATATAATTAGTTTAGAAAAACGTCATCCACGTGGGATTGCGGGACCATAACAGGGCTTGAAAATACATTTACCGGGCCGAAACGGGGGCTTGACGCCATCCTCTATTAGTTTAATTGAGTGGTTGAGATATGCCCTCGCCCTAAGGCTGCTTCATCCTCTATTAGTGTTTGATTTTTTAAGTGCGCATGGGCCAACACAAATTTAATTTTGTTTTGATTTTGAGTGTATTTTCACAAGTAAGCATGCCTCTAAATGGAAGCAATGCGAAGTTAACGGGTTCTCAGTTTGGCGCTACCATACTGCTAGTACTGTATATTTCTATTAAGTTTTTATGTTTCATCTATTTTCAGGACCTTATGGAGTCTTTTCGAGATGACTCCATTCAAGAATCCACCCTTGCAAAAGGACAGGACAGTTTTCGAGCAGCGGAAACCTCTTTTGAGCCAACGAGGCCAAGCCTAAAGAATATCAGACCTCTGACTCAGGCGTACCAAAGTCCTAGCAGCCAATCTCCGGTATGTATGAAAACAGGACTGTATAAAACTTTGATTTTTGTCTACATTCTTTAATTTACATATTTTTTTATCCCTGAAATGTATGTAAAAATATGTTTATGAATAATATATATATCTGTTTAAAAAAACTATGTGGCTTTTTAATGTAAATATACATGTAAATTTTTTCATGATTAATAGACCATTGAAAAATTAAACAAAAGTGTAAGTTGATTAGTTCGTTTTGCTTATTCTTATGTACCCTGAATAAAATATTAGTGAATATAGGTTTAAAATTCAGAATGTTTCTTTGTGAAGAACACAATGCAAGAAAATGACATCGACTTTCCTAGTACCAGAAGAAGAAAAATATATAATTTGTATATGTTTTTAAGTAAAAAGTAAAACTAAAACGTATGCTAAATTATTAAGCTGAATGTGTTGATTGTATTTATTAAATAAAAAACTTTGACACAAACAGAATTTTAAATTGGAATTTCAGATTCTGAGAACAGTTGAATGCACAATAATTTACTTGTATATTATGTTTTCTTTTCAGGTGACTGTAGCTAAATCTGGAAACATAGTTTCAAAAGCATTTGAATATTTATGGAAACTACACTGAATATAACAACTAATTCTACAATACTTTCACAATCTGCCTTTATATCTGATATTAGCAGTTAACAATTTTTAATGTAAATAAATATTTTTGTGTATGTTATGTTTTTTAAATGAAAATAAGTTATAAGACAACTTGTTAGAACATAAGTTTTAATAATAAATGTAATGACTTTTTGAATGTATCCCTTGTGTTTTTATTTCCAATTAAGTAAACTTTATACAAATAAGACACTAATTCTGAACAATTATCCATATAACACTTAAGTCTTTCATGCAATTTAGCGCTTCATATTTAAAAAAAAATAGTACTTGATGAATTTTGTTTTCTCAAGTCTTACTTTTATATCTATTTATTATTTTTAAACATTACTTTTACTCAATTATTGTGAAATTTTCTTAAGGGAAAAAAATATTTTTTAAAAACAAAACTTAAAAAGCTAACAGGAGTTATATACTAAGGAAATTAATATGAATCCACCTTTTTTATAGCCTGATCTCTTTTTGGCTTTTTTTCTTTGAGTTCTACATGTGAATTGCAGATTTTTATTAATGATTAGCTTCTTAGTCGCAAAAACAGCTGATATTGGTCCTAGACCTGCTGTGACCATTTTAACAACACCATGAGCCGATCTTCTCGTCAGAATGTCGTGAATCCTCACTGATAAATTCAAAATTATCTGGAACATATTGTAATATAGTTAAAGTTAAACATAATAATTTTTTTAAAATTAACATTACTTCATTCATACAGCCACCAGAGATAAACATGTAACATACATGTAAAGTTTTATTTTCCTTATTGGGGTTCTTTTCAGTGTCTTAGTTCAATTTAGCCTGTGTAATTTACTATTATGCAGTCTGTAGAATAGCTTTATCTTAATATTTAAAAAAACGCTCAAATATCCGGTTTTTACCATGTATTAAGAGTTTCTGAAACTGAAACATACATTTTTTTTTATAACAACGTGCAAAAAAGTTCACTTTTTTTATATGATATTCATTCATAAATCCTTGCGAAAATGAAACTTTACGTGCTTGCGTCACAGACAGTCTTCGAAAAGTTGGCTTTCGGCACTAGTGTGGTAAAGTAAATAAGAGTTTCTGATTGGTAGAAAAGCAAAATGATGTCATGAATATCTCCATGGAAACTAAATGGTCACGAAACTCAGTTAATTCTATTGGTTCATTACTTTTGCATTTTCTAATCTCCATGGAAACTACAAGTATTACAAAAATTATTAAAGGAAATGAAATAAGATAAAAGTAAGAACACAAATTTCACTCCAAACAATACTTTTCTGGAAGAAGATTCGACCAAACTTCCTTAGCTGCTTTGTTAATTTAATCTGGAAGTTGACCGAACATCATTTCAAATTCATTTTCACCTATGTTCGGTAGCACTAATTAATCTAAATACTATTTTGATTCAAAATAGAAAAGTATTTTACAACTTTTCTTTCACTACTTTGCATTTTCGAATATCTCCATGGAAACTAAAGGATGTTATGAAAATCACTCATTGGTAGAAATACTTTTTTGCACGCCATTATAAAAAATATTGTAAGCAAGCACGTTACAAATAATACTTTATTAAGCTTGTGTCATAATTTCACTCGCTCGTGAAATAAAAGCCACTCGCTTAATAAAGTATCATTTTCGGAACTAGTTGCTTAAATAACTATTGTACAAACACTAAAATTAAGGTTTCAAATATCAATTGTTTTTCTCCATTCAAATGATTAGTGAATGATATTTACTTTACTAGTCAAATCCTTCTGATCACCTGTGCTTATTTATATGCTTATCCATTGAATAAAATAAAAACGCTTAAAACAGCTGTACTAAATGGGCAGTATTAGTTGCTACATTTCCAGTATTGATATTTAGTAGTGTTCAAAAGTTAAATGGTTTTCATAGGCCATTTCCTGAAGAGTTGTCAATTATCACTGAAGTAGACTACATCAGGTCAGACACTTAAGATTGTTTCTTTAATGAAAACTAATTTTGCAAACTTATTATTTAATCTTTTAGTGAATCATGAAATATAAATAACAATTATTTAGAAATCGAATTTATATTGCTTGAATTCTAGCATATTCCCAATTTATCTTTTCTTTCAGTTCTTAACTATTTACGTGTCCGCCACCTCGTAAGCCGAAGATCGCGGGTTCAAGCCCTGGCTGAGTCGTCGGATTTTCTGGATGGGAATATCCTAGGCACGCACGTCATGGTTATGTGGCATGTAAAAGATCCCTGGAGAAGCCATTTGGCTCGGGTTCTCTCGGCAAAATTAAAACTCCTCATACATTAATTAATGTCCACAGAGCTCAGATTCAATGTAATCTGTGCGTCAAAATTAGTAGCGGGAGTCGCACCTAAATGGTGACACAAAAAGACTTAATTCTGGGGAATATACCGAGACTACAAAGGCTTGACCGCCAATATTGCAGCCCCATTAAAGAAAAAAATTTGCTAATTATTAAAATGTATCTAAGGACAATATTGGGCAAGATCAAATATATAAGTCATAAATACAAAAATTATTTGAAAAATTCATGTTACCAAAAGCTAATGTCAATTAATCGAAATTTTAGGTATTTAGTTAACTTCGTTTTAAAAAAACATTCTATTGAATACATTTATAGCTATTATAGTAGAGTGATCCTAGTATAAAAATACGCAACACAAACATTCATTAAAAAGACATTTATTAAGATACATTTCTGCACATTAAATAATAATATTAGAAGTTTCTTCAAATCATACAATGGACCATATTTACAACAAATATAAAAACAGTTCATCTTTTGGGTTCATCGGTAACAAATGTACATGAATTCATTTTGGTTCTTCTATGATACCATGGGCAATATCGGTCATTTTAGGGAACTTGAGTTTTTTCTTGTCCAATTCTGCCTGGAGCCAGAGCATGACCCTCATGAGGGTTGCAATCTTGGGGGTTGTAGATTCTCTGTTTTCCATTTCTAGTATGGAGGCGTTTACTTCGCTGGCTATCTGTGGATATTGAAAGAGAAGGTGGTATTTAGGAATTGAAGTCTTACATTTACTATGAAGTAGATTTAGGTTGCTGTAAAACAGGGTGAATTATGCTTAAAATTTTGCTTTTTGCCCAAAATTGAAAGAACAAAACAAGAAGTTTCTAGTCCAAAAAGTTGAGATACATTTTTAAATGTTCAAAGACTTAACGTAAATGTTCAAAGACAAGTGTTTATATTCACCCGTTGTACAGTACTCGCACCTTAAATATGAAAAATTCTTCTTAACTTAAATTTTCAATTATAAAGTATGCTATACTTAAGTAAATTAAAGAAAATACATGAAATTTACATAAAAAAGCAATAATAATCTATTACTTTCAAATAACACACAAATTAGTTAAAATTAAATTGTTTACAAAGGTTTTATCAGGACAATTATTTATAAGAATGTAAAAGTTATTGAAATCTTAGAAGCAAATTTCTTTTTTAAATAGCATATTGATTTGAACAAGGATAATTTTTTACTTTTTTGTGTGTTTTTGCATTAGGAAGTTTTCTAAATATCGTAATCCTAGTATAATTTTAATAACTAGATCTCAAATTTTGAAAAAAACATTGTGGCCTAATAAAAGGAAAAAATGTATAATAAGATTTTTAGAGAATTTCTTAAACTTCCTTATCTATGAAAATAAAACCCTAGTTAGTAAACTTAGAAACAAAGACCCTAAAAACCATCCCGCCGACTCAACATAAAAAAAAACCAACGAAGGACTCGAAGAGTTAATCGAGTAATTACTTTGTCACAAGACGGTTCAGTTTTGAACTTGCAAGCAAGATTTTCCGGGTGTGGCCCAGGAACCCTTTGTTTACAAAGCCAAAACACAACTCTCTACAACAAATGGGAAAATCTTGGGCATGGGCATGCATGTCATATGATTATGTGGCATGTAAAAGATCCTTATAGGGTCCATTTGGCTTGGGTTCCCTCGGCAAAATTAAATCTGGACATACTTTAACATCCACAGAGAGTTCAGATATATTGTAATCTGGGTGTTGAAATTGATAGCGAGAATCACCTAGATGGTGACACAAAGAAATGGCACTCGGTTCCGGGGAACATGCCGTCTCTGCAAGAGGCTTGACCGCCAATATTGCAGCCCCATTAGAGAAACAAAAAACCTCTACAACAAAGTAATAACTCAATTGAAGAGCTTGGTGAAAGAACGTGCTAAGTGAAAAAAAGGTTAAAATTAGATATAAAGCTTTTTTGTTTGCACTTATATACGTTAAAAAAAGCATTTACAAAATGTAAAACATTTACTTTAAGTTAATAAATAGGGAAATCTTGTTATCTTTAAAGGAGGGCATAATATGCTCATTGATACAAAAATTTCGATTTTCCAAAAACTTCTCTTAGCACATTCTCAAGCTAAGCTCTTCAAAGTACAGTAGAGTCCCACTTATCAGAAAGGTACAGGACCAATATTGAGCAGTAAAATTAAAAAATTACTGCATATTTTGAGAAATAAATCCCATTTTGTAAGTACGTATTTATTTTTTGTGTATTTATCTATGCATATACATTTCATATTTAAGCAAAAAAATCCTAGAGCCATTCGGTTAAGCCAAATTTTTGGATAAACAGGACTCTACTACTGTAATGGGTATTTGTGCTGAAGTCTGAAGATATTTTTCATCCCCTTAAGTAAAAAAACCCCAAAATTACTTCTTGTCGATGAGAAGTATGCAAGAGATCTCCGAACGGCGACTTCTCAGGATCATCAAAAGCTAACAAGGCCAGCGTTCTCTCTAATTCAGCCAAGACTTCTTTGTTTTCTTCGCCCCTTTCAGCCAACTGCTCCTGGGCATATTTCAAGGCCTCTTCGATGTTCCTTTCTCTGATGAGCTCGATTAGATGTTGTTGCTGCAAAACAAAGGAGTTAAAATGGGATTAGCAAGTGCCAAAAAGTTTCTAGAACAATTTTTGGTTAGTTTATCGATTGTTGTATATATCTGTCGGAGCATGGGTTAAGGCACTTTTGCTTTGCTAAGAAATAAAGTAGTTAAGATGGGATTAGCATTGGTCAAAAAGTTTAAAGAATAATGTCTGGTTACTTTATTGATTGTTGTATATATCTGTTGCAAGGGAGGTAAACTGCAATATATAGACTAATGACTTGGACTATTGTTGCAAGAACTTGTTAACTTTAACATACAAGAAAGTATACTGAAAGATTGATTTCAGGCAAAAATGGTCCAATTTTCTGTTGTAGTTACTGCAGTCTACATGCTCATAGCAGCTTTTGTCTGCGAAGAGCAGTGTGGAAACAAAAGGATTTCTGCTACGAGTATTTTGTACTAACCTCAAATCCCTGAAGTTATGTGGCCGCAAGCATCATCCTCAACGAAGAGGCCAAAGAGTTTATTTCTACCTTGTTCAGCATGGTAGAGGGCCGCGCCACTACCAAGCTCTCTCGACGAGTTATTTACTACCTCATTTGAGAGCAACAAGTTAGAGAGTACCCCTACCGACCATAAGTGGATCCTTCTAATTTAGAGGTGCATAGGGTCCCAGGCATGGCTTGTCACCCTCAGAGAATTGATTTAGTATAGGAATTCGGAGGACTTTGTGACACAACATACATTAACCGGCACCAGTCACCATTAGTGTACCATTCGAACACAATCTAAGGCATGCCAGTCTATCAACCAATCAACCTGGCTATTCCATCCTTAACTTCTTTCCACCTGGCGTCTCCACAAACATTTAAAACGTTTATTAGTTCCGAAACTGACCTAATCCTATACACGAAGATCCAAATATCAGTTTCCAGCCTTTGATTGCAGGTTGCAGTCATTTATTTTTATTAAAAAAAATGAAGTTGATCAAGGGTCAATATACTATTAGAGTGCTTAAAAAATTATTTTTTTCAAACTTTTAAAAAAGTTCTTTTAATAGTTTGTTTTTAATAAAAAAATACCTTTGATATTATGTTAAAATGATATGTTAAGTACAAATAAGTTATACGACCTTCTTTTGTTGCATTTATAGCACAACAATTATCTATTTTTAGAGTTTAAGGCGTGTCCCTAAAAAACTAAACAATTTTTTTAAAAATAATCTTTGAAAAACATACTTTTTGGCACATATATTTGTATGAAAAGTATGTTTAGATTAAGTATATACGTGTAGGATTTTGCTTGGGTCTTAAGAGGTTAATGTTGTATATCGGGTAACATTTTGGGGTGTACTATAAATCAAAAATACAAGAATAATACTCCTCACTTGCATATAGTTGAACTCACTTGCAAATGGAAAAACAGGTATCGATCACAATCCAATAACTCAGGGTGAAGGTTGTTGATCATCTCAATAGCCTCCTGAATCTTGCCGCACTGAATGGCATCTCGAATTTTGATCCTCTCGTCCAAAGTATCGAGATCAACAGAGGGCTGGACTCCAGACTCAATACGGAACCTTTCAGCAGCGCCTTTAAAACCCTCTAAAGAAATAATATGCAATATTTAGTACATATAAACAATTGTCTAACTTCCAATTAATGCAATATGATATTTTAAAAATTATGCATTTAGCTTAATTTTATTTTATAAAAAGTTTTAGCATGATTTTTTTTAAAGAAGAATACAGTTTTGAATTTTAGAACAAAAATAAGTTGCACTATTCTCATAACTATTTAAGGAAACCAATATTTAATGTTTTAAAAAACATTTAAGCTATTATTGAACATTTTAAGTTATTGGAATAGAATTATTAAGTTATTGAATAGGAGACTCTAGGAAAAGTTAATTTTCTAAGCCTTTCTTGCAAAAAATACATAATTGTTTGAAAAATATTTGTTACTTTTCCATTTCCCAGCCAAAAAAGTAACCACATGGTAGAATATTTTCAATGATAGCCATTAACTTTGTACAGTGTAATTTTTTTTTTTGCCAAAAAAAGTTGTTTGTCGCCAAATATCCTGTTTAGCGAGATTTAGGTCTGCCAAATGATTTTTAAATTTTTATATAAAGAATAGGTTGGGTAAGTTTGAATTATTAATGCACCAGAATTTAGTAGTTGAGTAGGATTTCACTAGAGTTCCAGCAGGATATATTAGTATTACCCAAGCACAAATTAAAATTAACAACACATTATGAAAAAACAAAAGTATTTATGTTTCTCTTCCATACCTGTAACCAGGTAGTTCATAATCAGGCGATTCATGTCGGCTCGTTGCATGGGGATGCTTAGATTTTCAACACACTTTTGTTATTTTCTTTTCGCAGATAGGACCTAAAAATAGTCAATATTTCAAATATCTACTACAAGGGTTCCCAACCAGTTGATATACCTATCGGGTTGTAGTAAATAGTAAATATAATGTTTAAAACATATGGGTATTTTCGTTGTTTTGCAACATAACACAAATTAAGAATCGCCATTATGTCATAGCTGTTCTCGAAAAACAATATTTCACAGAGATAACTTTTAAAGAGTTCAACCTAAATTATTGGTAAAGTTGTGAAAAATAACCTAACTCGAAAATAGTTCTGGTGACTGAAAGTTCTGAAACAGAGTTTCATTGCAAACTAGTGAGAATTAAGACTTACTTACAAAGTTGGAATCTGATAATACAATGAAAGTTATAGATACATTTAAAAGCAACATATTGTAAGCAAAATATTTTGCTATTCGACAGTTACTTGTATAAAAGGGTCATATTAGGACAACAGACCTGAAAGATAGGTAGACAAACAAAATAAACAGGAAATTTGCCTTATATTCAAAGAAAATTCGAAAGAATCTATTTGGTAGTAATATAGATTCAAACGAACTACAGAGGTAAATGCAGTAACATAAATAAAAGCGCACAAATTATGAACATGTTGGACATTAAAACTTGTATCGTACGGGGTTTATATTCATGAGCTATGACGCCTGTGAAAACAATACATTGCAATAATTATTTAATGAGATAATTAGTTACCAGATAACAGCAAAATATTCTTTTTTAAATTGTTTTCGTTGTTTCGATAAATAAATAGTTTGTTTACGTTAAATACAAAACTTGTCAAAAAAGTAAAAATTCTGCAACAGCAGAAAATAAAATTAAAGTTGAAGTTCATATTCAGGAAGCGGTGGCTCATTTCAAAAATTATTGTATTATATTAAATACATTTTAAACAGTAAAAAAATAAATACTATGAGTATTTGAACAATAAACTTTAAGTTTTTGATTGTCTTTCCCTTTGAATAAAGTATTAAAGTGTTACAATTTACATATTTTTAAAAAATAAAAAGAAAAGAGCTGAAGTAATGGCCTTGGGCGAAATGTTGTTGTTGTTGACATTTTTGATTTTTGGATTCGTTATTTTGACGGGCAGTTATTAGTTTTAATTTAATAAAATATTTCATCTTAGTAAATTTTAACGTTTTGAATCGGAAGAGTTCACTAATAAGTCCTGTATTAAATATAGTTAATAAATATTATTCATGGCGTTTCTTGTTAAATAACAAAAGTAGTGACAGCTTGGGGATAGGCAAAAATGTAACATAATATTTAAATCTCCTTAGTAGATATTCTATCAACCATTATTTCGAATGCATCAGAAAATCATAATAGTATTAAAATTCCATTTAAAGTCAGCCATAGCTTAAAGTTGATATATTTTCGTATAAAAAACCTACTTTAAAAATAACTATGTATTTTTAGCTATTATGATTTCTTACATTTTTGTTAAGTTAAGAGATATTTGTGAATCTTGGTTTAATTATTGAGATGCCTTCGAAGAAGCAGTATAATTTAGTAAACGACGACGCTTACGACAGTAGAATACCTATATATAACGAAGAAGCTTTTCAGCATGGAATTTCTTTCCATGCAAAGGTATGTATTTTAACTGAAATTTTTTGTTCTTAAGTACCAAATACGGCACTGCTTGCGTATTGGGGCCGGTCTTGATTTGGCGGCTTAACTTTTACAGCCAAGTAGCGAAAACGGCCGAACCGAACGCCAAATAGCAACGCTATTAAACGCTACGTGTACCCCAAATACTATTTGGGAACAGCTATGATATCATTTCCGGCATTGATTTGTGTTATGTAGCCAAGCAGCAAAATTCATGATGATCATTATTCATGATATTTCAACATGATGGCCTAATTTAAACATGCGTTACTTGGCCTCATTGTTCAGTAAAGAAACAACCAGTTTAGCTAAATAAAGTCCTAATTTAGCTAATTATTCAGAGCACACTTCAAAAAATACTATAACCTTTGCAGTATTATCATAACTAACAGTAATGTCACATCAAAGGTAGCTTATTTAATCATAAATCAATTAAGAGTTAGTCAAACAGCTTTCATTTTATCATCGTCATGTAACATACATTCAAGTAATATTATCCTATAGCTAATCTGTCGGGGAAAACCAAGCTTACCAAAAACATTCTTATAATGTATGCAGGAAGCTGGGGAGCCCAGTCGGTTAGGCATTCGCCAAGCATGCGAAAGGTTCCAGGTTCGGGTCCGGGCATCGCCAAGATAACAGCTGATTTATAAACAGCCCGTGCAGCCAAGAATGTCCGACGAATAATACCCCCTGTAGAGGGAGTGCACATTAAATATCCTTCAAACTTCTAATGCTGCGTACGATGTTGCCCCTTAACGGTTGCGTTGGGTGTCTTCTGACTGTGGTTCTAAAATACGACGCCTGTCACCAATACCCCTCATGTAGATCTAGTGCAACGATATTTCAAACTAAACTAAACTTATAATGTACAATAATCCTACAAGGCAATGTTTCCCCTCGAGCCACAACCATAAGATGCTCGCCTTGTTTGCAAAAGGAACTCCTGACCTATAAGCAGTCTGTGAAGCCAAAAAATTCAATCCTTAGTAGAGGAAGTGCATGTTAAACATGCTCTATAGTCCTGACGCTGCTCACAGGGCTGCCGCTGGCTACTATTTAGGCGACTAAAGCGACTATTTTCAAGGGGAGGCGACTATGGCGACTATTTTCGGAAATTTTGGGTTAAAAGCGACTATTTCAGCGTATACTTCTACTATTTTTAAATATCGGCGACTATTTTTTTTAAATCATTGTGTCAAAGCGGGAGTGAAACTAAATCATTCCAGGTTCGGTACTTTTAGGCCCGCCGGCCCGCAAGCATAAGCTTCCCGCTGTTTTCCGCCCGACATCGCCGTAGTTTCGCTACTTTCGGATCGCCGTAGTTTCACGACTTTCGGATCGCTGTAGTTTAGCGACTGTCGGATCGCTGTAGTTTAGCGACTTTCCGATCGCCGTAGTTCCGCGACTTTCGGATCCCCGGAGTACCTCGACTTTCGGATCCCCGGAGTACCTCGACTTTCGGATCCCCGGAGTACCGCGACTTTCGGATTCCCGGAGTACCGCGACTTTCGGATCCCCAGAGTCGATCCCCAGAGTTCCGCGACTTTTGGATCCCCGGAGTTTCGCAACTTTTGGATCCTCGGAGTTCCGCGACTTTCGGATCCCCGGAGTACCTCGACTTTCGGATCCCCGGAGTACCGCGACTTTCGGATTCCCGGAGTCGATCCCCAGAGTTCCGCGACTTTTGGATCCTCGGAGTTCCGCGACTTTCGGATCCCCGGAGTTCCGCGACTTTCGGATCCCCGGAGTTCCGCGACTTACGGATCCACGGAGTTCCGCGACTTTCGGATCCCCAGAGTTCCGCGACCGTGAGGGCAGAGATTCCTGCCCGTGAGGGCAGAGATTCCTGCCCGTGAGGGCAGACGCAAAAAGCTAATGAAACATAACTAGTTTTTTAAAAACAACTAACGTTTATTGAAACATAAGCAGAGTAAAAATAGGAACAGGAACAACATAAACAAACGCAACATGCGTTTTATCTACACAATATACCCGGTCAACAAAGTCCCGGACATCAGCTTCTTTAGAAAAACTCACAGGATTGGTGGTTGGCCGACCAGGCCCAACCAGAGCTGTAAACAAATCTGGCCATCCGCCGATAACGCCGTAAACTAACACTTATTACTAGTCGTTATCGGTGGATGCCGTGAAAAATTACTGGGAGCGAAAAAACTCATAACCCACTATTGGCTTACAAGTGGCCCCCTTATGATTTTTTTCGCTGGATACCATCATAACCAAATAAATAAGCACAAAAATTGTTCAAATCGTACTTTGTGAAACTTTTCGTGAAACCATCAGCTTTGTTGAGTTTGGTAGAAATAAAAGCAAGATCAAAAATTTCCTCCTCGACTAAATTTCTAAGAAAATGATATTTTACATCAATGTGCTTTGTACGGTGGTTTTCCACCAGTGAGCGAGAAAAATCTATTGCTGCCTGGTTATCACAAAATAAAGTATATTGATTAATGGAAACATTTAAAATAAGACATTCTTTAATAATATTTACAATCCAAATAAGCTCTTTAGCCGCTTCCGTTAAGGAGACGTACTCTGCCTCCATAGTTGATAGAGAGATGCATTTTTGCTTGAAGGTTCTCCAAGAAATGGGAACTGAACCCAAGCATAATAACATGCCACCGATCGACACGCGATCGTCCCGATTAGCCGCAAAATCAGAGTCAGAGTAACACATTAATTTTAAATCATCTATCCTCGATAAATCTAAGCGGTAGTGTCTTGTGTCATTGATATAACCCAATAATTTTAAAAGGTAGTTCCAGTGTACCATACCTGGATTTGACTGAAACTGAGAAAGTATATTAACCGCGTAAGAGATATCGGGTCTCGTCCGGTTGGCAATGAAACTTACACAGCCTAAAATATTCCGGTAAGGCAATTTGGACATCTGATTAATCTCTTGCTCTGGTGATGGACAATCTAATTTGGTCAAAATAACACCTTTTGGAATTGGAAGAGAGCTATTTGGTATATTATAATTACAGTATTTCTTATAGATATCATTTATATATTGCTCCTGATGAATAAAAATTCTATTATCTTGGTGTTCAAACTCAATTCCAAGTAATTTTTTAGTTTTACCTAACACTTTGATATCAAACTTTTCATTCAACATGAGCAATACTTGATCCAAGTCACTTTGAGATTTAGCAAAGACCACTATATCATCAACATAAATTAATAATATAACACTTGATCCTAATAAATATACACAATTACACCATTTTACTTTTACAAATTTAAGCACGTTTAAAACAGAATCAAACTCTAAAAACCACTCTCGGCCAGATTGGTGAAGTCCATAGAGAGCACGTTTTAATTTACAAACAAAATTAGGCCTTGTACTATCAACAAAACCCTCGGGTTGTCTCATGAAAACGGTCTCCTTCAATTTGGCATGCAAGTATGCACATTTAACGTCCAACTGGCAATAGACCCAATTTAAATAACACACACAAAATGCAAAGAAAAATCTGATAAGGGCAAAACTTACAACTGGGCTGTACACTTCATCGTACGAGTCCCCTTTTACCTGGTTGAACCCTTTTGCAACCAACCGTGCCTTGTATCGGGCTATTTGACCATTTTCATCCTTTTTTAGATTGTAAACCCATCTGTTACCCAAAATTTTACTATTTTTTGGAGGTTGTACTAGCTCCCAGACGTCTCTTTCAACCATGACTTTCATTTCCTCGTCCATTGCATTGGACCACTGTTCAGAATTTGGAGATTTTATGGCTTGTTGAAAGTTGCGGGGAATGTGCAGTTCTACATTATACACTTCAGGCAGTGTAGGTTTAGATTTACGAATTGGTCCAGAGAAATTATTTTTACCACTAAAATCGAACATACTCCTTTCAAATTTGATTTTATGTTTATCGCAATATTTCTCTACATCATGATATGAGCGTAATCGCATTTTATTCCCTTCAACGTTATAATAAATATCTACTTTAGAGCTGTTAGTTCGAGGGACCGCTTTCCTAAGCCACTGAATACTATCGCATGGTAGCAATTTGTCTTCATCATCCTCAGAGTCCGAAGCAGAATCACTAACAAACTCGGGTAACACCCCGTTGTCAGTACTTTTAGAATTTATCGGAACTTCCTCCTCGGAATCAGACAAATAATCATCTACCTTAAAATATGCAGTATTATGCGTTTTGTGGCCCAGGACAGCTTCCACTCCTTTTAAGTTTTCGTTAAAATTTACATTTGAAGTTTCGATTATTTTCCTTTCATCAGTTAGCCAAATTCTATACCCGCGAGTTTGCTGTGCGTATCCCACCATGATACCCGGTTTAGCACGCATGTCAAACTTATTTCGTTTTTGTTTTGGCACACCCACGTACGCAACACAGCCAAACACCTTCAAGTGCCTTACTGAAGGCTTGTTGTTACAGTACAATTCAAATGGTGTTTTATCCCTTTTTAAACAAATACGATTTCTAACATATACAAAACAAAAGAGTGCTTCAACCCAAAATTTATTACTTAACCCGCTAGAATTTAGCATAGCTTTTATCGCATCAAGAGCTAACAAATTAAAAACTTCAGCAAGTCCATTTTGCTGTGGAGTATAGACATTTGTTTTCTCATGCTTGATACCTTGATCAGAAAGAAAAACATTGAATTTGTTATGACAAAATTCCATTCCGTTATCGGTGCGAATATTAACTATCTTAGTATTTAAAAATCGTTCTGCTCGAACTTGAAACTTAGTGAAACAATCAAAAACTTCCGATTTATGCTTCATTGGAAAAACTGTAGTTTTCCGTGAAAAATCATCAATTATAGATAAGTAATATCTGCACCCGGAATGGCTTGTTGTCGGGAGAGGTCCACATACATCTAAATGTAAAAGTTCTAAAGGTTTGGTTGATCTTATACCACCAATCGATTTATGTGGCACTTGCTTGGTCTTAGCAACTTTACAACTTTGACATTGAGATTTATTTACATTAAGATCAGGCAATCCCCGAACGGCATCATTTTTTAACGTATTTACAATATAATCATTATTAATGTGACAATAACGGTTGTGCCACAAGTTAATATCATCTTGAACAGTCACAGAATTGTTTTTAACATTACGTTTAGAATTTACAATATTACCTTGGGGATTACTTTTAGCATTACCACTCTTATTTACTGTCATAAATATTTAGATTAGTCAACCTTCCTAAATTGGCAACATCTTCTGAACGTAACCATGGAAACACATCAACTTTGAGAAAGCTGTATTCGGAATTCCAAAATGCTTCTTATGTGATTTTTTGATGAATAAAACTTCCTAAGTATTTTGTAAATTTGCAACTTTAATTACATTTCAATTTATTCATCAAAAATAATGATTTAACTCTTAACTTAAACTTCGGATGACTAGATGGATCAGTTACTCAAGCCAGAACGATTCGACGTCGATCCAGCCAACATTGGCGCTGAAGCTAAGTGGAAGCACTGGAAAACAACATTTGATAATTTCCTCGAAGGAATATCGAATATCTCTGAAGACAAGAAACTGCCTCTTTTATGTAACTTCGTCACGGCAAGTGTTTTTCAGTTTATCAATGAATCGAAGACGTACTCAGAAGCTATAGCAGCGCTAGACGCAATCTACGTTATAAAACGGAGTGAAATTTATTCTCGTCATTGCTTGGCGTCAAGAATACAGCAGAACGGTGAGTCAATTTCTGAATTTTTGCAAGCGTTGAAACAAATAAGTAAAGAATGTTCTTTTAAAACTGTTACCGCAGAACAGTATCGTCAAGAATATATCCGTGATGCTTTTATTCGGGGTTTGAAATGTAATCGGATCCGCGAACGCCTACTAGAAAACACTACCGTTACGTTGGATAAGGCTTTTGATCAGGCAAGGGCCCTTGAACTCGCTGAACTTCATTCAGCATCCTATCGTACTACAACTGATTCGGCAACTATTGCTTCCCTGGAAAGAACCAAAGAGATTGCTGCTGAGAATTCGGTAACAGCTGTCGTTCAAAAGCGTAACTCAAAATGCTTCTTCTGCGGAAACAGTCGTCATCCTCGTAACTTATGCCCAGCCAAGGATGTTCTATGCAGGGATTGCGGGAAGAAAGGGCATTTTCAGAAGGTATGCAAATCTGAAACCATGGATAGCCAATCTGCTGTTTCTATTAACGTCCTATTAGCTTCGGCTGCTTCACAATGCTTGCGAAGTTCAATGACGAAAGTTGAAATAAATGGCGTTGAGCTGGATGCTCTCGTTGACACCGGAAGTTCGCTAAGCTTCATAAACCGAAAAAATGTAGACAAATGTAAGTTACACACTAGGCCTTACTATGGGCGCATAACTATGGCCAATTCTTCAGTAAGTTCGGTAATACAGAATTGTTGTCGAGTAACAATAAAGCTGGAATCTCACGTGTACGAAAATGTAGACGTATTAGTTATGAACGATTTGTGTGCTGACTTTCTCGTAGGCCATGATCTACTAAAGAAACACTCCTCGTTAGAGATAAACTTCGATGGCGACAAACCTCCTCTTAAAATTTGCTCTTTAGCTGTAGCTCAGATTTCTCCTGTCTCTCTTTTCTCCAACTTAACACCAGACTGTAGACCAATCACAACGAGATCAAGAAGACAGACCCAGGAAGATCATCAGTTTATTCGCGAAGAAACAAAAAGGCTATTGGAAGAGGGAATTATTGAGCCAAGTATTTCTCCTTGGCGAGCCCAAGCTTTCGTCGTAAGAGGAGAAGTTCGAAAACCTCGAATGGTTATTGACTATTCACAGACTATAAATAGATTCACACTTCTAGATGCCTACCCACTCCCGAGAATAGAGGACTTAATTTCACAAGTCTCGACATATTCCATATTCAGTACAATTGATCTTAAGAGTGCATACCATCAACTACCTTTAGATCCCTCAGAAAAACAATACACTGCTTTTGAAGCGGGAGGCAAGCTTTACCAGTTTACAAGGGTTCCTTTCGGTGTGACAAATGGAGTTGCCTGTTTTCAAAGAGTCATAGATAAAATAATAAGCGATGAAAATTTAGAAGGAGTGTTTCCATATTTGGATGACGTGACTGTCTGTGGAAAAAGCCAAAATGAACACGACGTCAATTTAGACAGATTTCAAAAGGCAATACAGAAATATAATTTAACCCTAAACGAAGAGAAGTGTCATTTTTCATCACACTCAGTCAAGTTACTTGGCTATGTTGTCGAGAATAAAACCATAAAGCCAGATCCTGATAGACTCAAACCGTTAATGGACTTATCTATTCCAACTGATACAGCGTCTTTACAAAGACTTTTGGGCATGTTCGCTCACCACTGCAGGTGGATACCTGGATTTTCCGATAAAATACGACCGCTCTTGGACAATAAACATTTCCCCCTGTCTGAAGCCGCAGTAAAAGCAATAGAATCCATTAAATCCGACATCTCTAAAGCTTCTCTCTCCGCCGTGGAAGACCATATTCCTTTCAGAGTAGAGACAGACGCATCTGAACACGCAATCGCAGCTACTCTTAGTCAAGCTGGTCGACCAGTTGCTTTTTTCTCCAGAACTTTAAACAAATCAGAATTAAATCATTCGTCTATTGAAAAAGAAGCGTATGCAATTGTGGAGTCACTAAGATATTGGAGGCATTACCTTATAGGCAGACACTTTGAGGTTTTTACAGATCAGCGTTCAGTCTCTTTTATGTTCGACCAGACCCATAACAGCAAAGTGAAAAACGAGAAAATATTGCGTTGGAGGCTGGACTTAGCATGTTATAAATTCGATGTGATCTACAGACCGGGAAAAGATAATGCTTCAGCAGACGCCCTATCTAGGATTTCTGCTGTAGTCAACTCTGAAACTAGCTTGTCAGATCTCCATAACATGCTTTGTCACCCAGGTGTCACTCGCATGTATCATTGGGTGAGACTGAAAAATTTGACATATTCTTTGGATGAGATAAAGAGGGTAACCTCAACGTGCTCCGTTTGCAATGAGCTGAAGCCTCGTTTCCATAAAAATGAGGGTACATTGATAAAAGCTACTTCGCCATTTGAGAGGCTAAATCTGGACTTCAAGGGACCTCTTCCTTCAGCATCTCGAAACCGCTACTTGCTTACGGTAGTGGACGAGTTCTCCAGATTTCCTTTTGCTATCCCGTGTCCTGATATTTCGGCTACAACTGTTATTTCCTGTTTACAAAGTATATTTTCTTTATTTGGCCTCCCAGCTTACATTCACTCGGACAGAGGTGCTTCTTTCATGTCAGCCGACTTGAGGAATTTTCTGAATTCCCAAGGAGTTGCCTCCAGCCGCACTACCGCGTATAACCCCCAAGGCAACGGTCAAGTCGAACGTTATAACGGGATTATATGGAAGACCGTCCAACTAGCCCTCAAGACGAAGCAGATGTCAATTGAACGATGGGAGGAAATGCTTCCGACCGCTCTACATTCAATACGTTCTCTTCTATGCACAGCAACAAACGTTACACCGCATGAAAGGTTATTCGCGTACTCCAGAAGATCCAGTAACGGGCGCTCTCTGCCAGACTGGTTAACTAAACCTGGCCCCGTTCTTATGAGAAACCACGTTCGAGAAAATAAATACCAACCTTCGGTAAAAGAAGTTCATCTTTTGGAGGCCAACCCGGATTACGCTTTCGTTAAGCTTCCGGATGGACGGGAAACTACTGTGTCATTGCGGCATCTGGCACCCACAGGCGAGACATCCACTCGTCCTGACCACGAGGATTCCTATACTAGTGAATCGCCAGAATTTATGGAGGAAACTGCTCCTGTTACTACGAATATCGAATCGACCCTCCAGCCACAGGAAACAGACCGTCCTCGTAGGCAAAGACATCCTCCCTCTTATCTTTCGGACTATGCAACTAAATTCTGAGGAGGGGGTGAATGTCATAAATATTTAGATTAGTCAACCTTCCTAAATTGGCAACATCTTCTGAACGTAACCATGGAAACACATCAACTTTGAGAAAGCTGTATTCGGAATTCCAAAATGCTTCTTATGTGATTTTTTGATGAATAAAACTTCCTAAGTATTTTGTAAATTTGCAACTTTAATTACATTTCATTTACATTTACGGTTACTTTACTAACTTTTTCATACTTTGGTCTGACAAAATAAAGACCATCTTGACGTTTACCATAAAACAATTGTTTTCCTTCAGGAGTATACACTAGCAATTTTCCTTGAGTACCTATGAAATAGCACCCATTTTCTTCTATTACAGATCCAGAAAGGAGATTGCGTCTTAAACTAGGAGAATACATACAATCATGAAGGAAAATTTCATGCTTTTGACCTTTAATAAAAACATTAAACTTAACTGTGCCAATTCCTTCAATTCTACTGTGGGCATTATTAACAGCCAAAGACATACTAGCATTTTTAACAGGTTTATAGTCTAGAAATAAATCACGGTTATTACAAAAATGACCAGTAGCTGCAGTATCAATAACCCAGTTAAATTTATCTTGCGATTCTACTTGGCAAGCTAGTCTTTCTACTACAAAAGCATTTTGCTTAGACATTGGTTCGGTTGTATTACTTTTAAAATGAAAAGTTACTAAATTCCCCTCTGCTTTACTTTTATTTACAACTTGTGAACTCTTATTAGGGCATTTAGACACTAAATGGCCGTATTCCAAACAATGGAAACAGGGGCCGATTTCTTTCGAGCTATTAGAAACTTTCTTACCCCGGTTTTCCGGTTTAGACTTTTTAGATTTGCTTATAGATACACTTTTAGAAAAACGATCATTAGAAATATTTACATTTTTATTATTTTTATGGTTTAAACTATAAGCACCACGAACTTCCGTAATGTCCCCAGTGTCCCTTTTCAGTTGGGCAATTCGTGTTTCTTCCATCACAAGTTCCTTTTCAATATTAGCAAAGGTAAATTTAGAATCTTCCCACCTGTAAATGGTTTGCACAATCCCTTGAAAATCACTGGAGAGGTATCGGATGGCTTGGAAACCTTGATAGATATTCTCCAAAGGGTGGCCGGCATCGGCCAATTGGGCGACGGCGGACTTTAGCCTTGCACAGAAGATGCTGATCGACTCCCCTTCCATGGGGCGGATGCTGAAAAACTCATCCATGAGTTGTATCACTCGGGCGCGCGACACCTGCTCAAAGGTATCTTTCAGGACTTTCCAGGCAGCAGGACCATCTGTAACATCGTTGATGAGAAGGCGGAATGGTGGCTCCAAGCTGTAGTAGATAGTAGAGAAACACCTAGCTCGTCGGAGATTGTAGTCTTGAATTTCACGACGACTCATGCTATCGGCCTGAAACGCCGGCTCTGTTCCATCAATAAAGGTATAGCAGCCCCTGTCCATCAACAAGACTTTGATGTCTTGCCGCCACGTGTGGTAGTTTTCACCGTTGAGCATGGTGACACCACGAGAAGAAAGTTCGGCATCCATCTCGTCAACGTCGTGGCCCCCGTCTCAGCAACACCAGATTCAAAGTGTGAGGTGGTTCCCGAAAAACATTTAAAAACAAGTTTCAAAGCTTTTGTCTATTCTATCTGCCATTTAAATTACTAACAGAGTCCTTAAAACGAAACGCGGTGGGCGTCACACGGCCCATAACCTTGAGGGCAGACGCAAAAAGCTAATGAAACATAACTAGTTTTTTAAAAACAACTAACGTTTATTGAAACATAAGCAGAGTAAAAATAGGAACAGGAACAACATAAACAAACGCAACATGCGTTTTATATACACAATATACCCGGTCAACAAAGTCCCGGACATCAGCTTCTTTAGAAAAACTCACAGGATTGGTGGTTGGCCGACCAGGCCCAACCAGAGCTGTAAACAAATCTGGCCATCCGCCGATAACGCCGTAAACTAACACTTATTACGAGTCGTTATCGGTGGATGCCGTGAAAAATTACTGGGAGCGAAAAAACTCATAACCCACTATTGGCTTACATTTCGGATCCCCAGAGTTCCGCGACTTTCGGATCCCCAGAGTTCCGCGACTTTCGGATCCCCAGAGTTCCGCGACTTTCGGATCCCCAGAGTTCCGCGACTTTCGGATCCCCAGAGTTCCGCGACTTTCGGATCCCCAGAGTTCCGCGACTTTCGGATCCCCAGAGTTCCGCGACTTTCGGATCCCCAGAGTTCCGCGACTTTCGGATCCCCTTAGTTTCGCGACTTTCGGAACACCGATCTGTTTCTAATTGTGTGCTTAAATAATAATTTCAATAATTATTTATTTACCGATTTTTTTCTTAATATATCATTTGGTCGTTATTATTGTACCTTAAAATTTTAGTTGTATTTATTTTTTAAGGAAAAGACTCAATCATATACAGACATACAATTCTAAAAACATATGGAAATCGGATAGATCGCATTATTTTCTATTTTTTATGGATTACACATGGATTTACCAAATTTTTGTATTTTGGTTTTTCCATCGGCCGATGTAACTTTTGAACAATCGGCATTGGTCCATCGGCCGAAATTAACCATCGGTCGATCCTAATGTTTTATAACTGGAATTTCAGAAAGTTCTGTACTGTGCATTGATTTTATGACTTTTTTTCTTGTTAAATAAAATTGCAGCCTTTTTGAATTTAAAAATGTTGCATTTCACATGATTAATCGTCTTTCTTGGCTACTATTTTGGTTACTATTTTGTATCCTAGGCTACTATTTTGGCTACTATTTTATGCAGCCCTGTGCTCACAATGTCGCTCTTAAATGTTGCGTTGAGAGTGTTTACTCAGGCGCTGGCTTATCATTTGACTATGATTCTAAATTACATTGACCAGTACCAATGGCACTAGTGTATCTCTAGTGCAATGATAATTTAAATAAATCAATTTGTCTAACTGATTCTATTAGACAGGGTTTGGCGGGGATTTCCAATGATTAGCATGCATTGTACGGAAAAGAATCTGGTACCTTCACTATTTGTTCCAATTGTTACTGATATTTTCATTTTGTTTCTCCTTTTTAGTACATTGGTTCGCTTGATGTCCCAAGGCCAAGCAGCAGAATCGAAATTGTGGCTGCTATGCGGAGAATTAGAGTAAGTCTTGAAACCATTATATGTAATAATTTCTTGACTGATCTGCTGAACAAAAAATATCCCACCTACAAATAGCGTGTTAAATGAGTTGTGATTTACAGTCCAGACACTGCATATAATGCCCAGGGAGCGCAGAGTTCCTATTTTTTAATGCCCTTCCTTTTTTCCTGTTTTTCCTATTAAATTCCTATTTTTTGAATTTTTTTTTGAACTCCGGAGATTTCGTAATGCAGTGCATCTCTATCCTCTGTCTATATCAATAAAAACTAAACTTAAAATTTAAGAAATAACAAATTTAAGCTACAGATTTCGCTAATGAAGTTTCGAAAAAATTATTATAATTTAAGGATGAAATAAGATTAAATTACACTAAGCTGTCTTCAAATATCGACCAACGATCAGTGCAATCCCCCATTACATAAGGATCATTTTCATTTGTACAAAAATTTGCAGTGCAATAATGCTTCCTGATTAGTTTATATTGCTGCCTAGTAATTTTGACGAAATTCGCTTGCCTCATATTGATTGGCAGTTAAATCTGGCTCTGCATGATGATCCTAATTGAGTGTCTGATTACTTTTGTAGCTCCGGTTCAGGACAAATAGAACCAACCAGTATATTTTCTTCTGATCAAGCGATCCGATTACCTTTCTAGCTCTGGTTCAGGCCAAATAAGACCAACCAGAGTATTTTCTTCTGATCAAGCTTTCGGGAGGCGTAAACACATGACCTTGTAAACAGTTTTGAACGTTAAAAGATTTTTTTTGTCTGTTTTAAACTTTTTTCCACTTTGGCCTAACTGGGGTTTCTAGTTTTAGACGGGGGGTTTTTACGGAGGGTCGGCTTATATACGCTTTATATTTTCAGATTTTATGTTATTAAATTCCAGTTTGAATTTTTCTAGTTAGGTTAGTTTTAATCCGACACCTGGTACCCAAAGCAACCTTTAAGGGTGACATTGTACTTCCTCTACACAGGGTATTAATTGTCGGACATTTTCGGCTGCTTTGGCCATTTATACCTTGGCGATCGCCGAATCCGAACCTGGGACCTTCCCCATACCATGCGAACACCTGAAATTTTTTGGAATCTGTCAGTAGTGAACAATTTCCACCTTTTCACTTGGGTAGAGCCTGTTCTTTCACTTAATGTGTAAGATATGTTTCGTAAATGAAGCAGACTGATAAATTTTGAAATTAGATATTTTTGATTATTTTTTTTTTTTACTTTTTGGTAATTATATGGGCACATTCATACTTTATTTCCTATTTACTCAAATATGTGCACATACCAGTCCATATACTCATTTAGTTAATGTGTCCTTCACGAGTGATTTCCTTTTTTTTTGTTTTTTTGGCCACTTTCAACCCTGAATGTTAAGATTCTGTGAATACTCAGATTGAAAATCTTGCAGTACAATGGGATTAAATGAAAAAAATGTAAAATAGTTTTAGATCTAAAACAGTAAATTCTACAAAATAAAGGCAACTGTTTGTTTAGACTGTGGTGTTGGGCGTGACACCATGACTTTCGTTTATTGTGCGTGTGCCACATTTAGAAAAAGTTTGTTATAACAAAAAAAAGTCTTAAGTCATTCCTATTTTTTCCTTTTTTTAGTAGGTTTATGTTCCTATTTTTTCCTATTTTTTAAAGATAATACTCCTATTTTTACTACTATTTTTCAAAAAATTTGTCTGCTCTCCCTGAATGTCTTTACGTTGCATTATGTTTTAGCTTTGTCACAATTAAAAGTTAGGAGACTCTTCCGTAATATTCCTTGCTATAACTCTAGTATGAGGTTAATTCAACCAGACTAAATCAAGCTTTGTTCTTAAATATAGTTCTTACGAGAGTGCATCATTTATATGTAGAAAAATTGTCTGTGGTGCCAGTATCCCTTATTAAAGTTTTATTTGTAAAATTCATAATTTGGATTCACATAGACTTTTAAAAAAATATTACATTCACTTATAGTTAAATATTGCTGAAAATAGTTGAATATTGCTTATGATGCAGAGACAAAAGACAGTACAAAATAAAGACAGTACAAAATAAGTATTTCTGTTTTGATGTAGGTGATAATGTAGAAATAGCTGAAATCCAAGCCTATAATTAGTGATTTAAAATCAGCTCTTTTAGTAGTTTTTCCAAAAAGAATTTAAAATGTGAAACCTATAAATTATCAGCCTAAAACCGAACTATGACTTACTGTACAAATGATATTGTCCTTTACAGTATGAATTCAAAGCAAAGTCTATGAAGAAGAAAAAAGTGAACATTACAGTTTCTGTCGATGGAGTCAAAATCAGTCTTCGTAACAAAAAGAAGGTAATTATCTTATTTGAAACACCTTAAGCTATGGAAATTTTATGTAAAAAGTGCAATAAAACTTGCGGTGTTCCACTTTTGTTTCAACAACAAAAAAAGTATTTAAGGACTAAAATTTTATTTTTTCAGGCAAACCAATGGCCTTGGGAAGAGAACAAATGTATTATACTTCATCATCCTATCTATAGGTAAACGTGTTTTCATTTTTATTGTCTCATTAGTTTACAAAATGTAGTCAAAAAAATGATTTGATCTAAAAAAAAAGTTGAGTTGTATAAGGTTCTTCAACAATGTTCCACACTGCTTTGTGAATTTTATTGAGTTTTCACTAATAATAATCATAAAAAAATTTAGGTTTTAAGTTCATTTAATATACTACTACCTTTGATTCAGGACTACATTTGTATAAAAATATTTATCAATTTAAATGAAAAGGGCGTTTTGTAGCAGTATTTAAAATTGCATGCAAAATTTTGCCGCATTGTGGGATAGTTACCATCAAATGTTGGCATTCTGCTGAAAGGTATGAAAACTTGATTACATTGATTGTCACACAATTTTTATTTTATATTTGTTTTCCTTTTTCATAATGAATACCAATAATTTTTCGTAATGAGCTAAAATCCTCCAAATCCTGAATTCTGAACCGGGTTGAGATTTTTTCATAAGTTAAGCAGATTTTTGGCTTTCCACTGTATTAGACTTGTATTACGTACTATATATTTAACATGGTGTGGTGTCTTGTATTTGTTAGACTAATGTTGTAAATCAATACAATTATTTGTTTTTCAGGATTTTTTACGTTTCACATGATTCTCAAGATCTGAAAATATTCAGCTACATTGCTAGAGATGGTGGAACCAATGCATTTAAGTGCAACGTTTTTAAGTCGAAAAAGAAGGTAGTTTATTTTAAACCTTCACTACAAATTTTTTTTCTGCATAGAAATTAAGATTGAATATTTTCAGTTGGCCATATTACTTATTTAAAGAATATTGAAAAAAAATTAAGACAGCTAATAACTGATTTATCTTAAGTATATTAAACTAAAAATGTACTAAACCTAAAATGTTTTTAAAAAATCCAAATAACTTTTTTTTTGCACTGGTTTCAGGCAATTACACAGATATAACAAAAAATATTTGTAAAAATATATATATAAATACACTTTCAAATATTGTTTATACAATTAATTGCAATTGTTAAACAATGCAGTAAATGCTTATTGTTCATCTATTTCATCTGTCTAATTCTTACTTGATTTGAGAATAAAATTTTAATTTTAGAATAAAATTCCATAAGCACAACCATTTTTTAGCTGTTTTAAAAAGCTGTATCTAACTAACTAATAATGTTTGTGACTAACTAATAATGTTGTGTAATACTTGAACTTTTATACCATTTTATAAAATGCTGCACCAATGAAGAAATGTATTTATTTTCAATAATTGTATGTTGCAAATGTTTCCTTTGTGTTTAGAATATAATATTATTTAAGGGACATAATTTATGATGCTGTATTATAAATTGTAATGCTATAATATAATAAAGGATTAATAATTTATACATATGTATCTTTGAAGTATTTTAAGTTGAAATAAACGGTTGGTGAGTTGAACTGAGCAGCATAGTAAAGTACTATCTAAATATTAAAATACATTTCTAATTTCTATTCAGAGCCAAGCCATGCGAATAGTTCGCACTGTGGGACAAGCTTTCGAAGTGTGCCATAAGCTTAGTTTGGCGTTAGCCTCAACTTCGGCCAGTGGGGGAACGAATGACGATGAAAGCAACCTGCATGATGGCAGCAAAGGTAAGATGAATGTTTCTTTAGTTAAATGCAGATTGAATTGTGTTCTTTGAATTAAAATCAGACCAGGATTTGACCCAGTTGTAGAAAAACCCGCATTGTAAATTTAAACATGCACTTTTTTTTAATTACAAAGTTGATTTTCTTCTTACCATTTCCAAAAATCTTTTATCATTTCCCTTCAAATGTCACATACATAGACAGGGTTCGTACAGCCTCCTGAAATTCCTGAAAAAATCCTGAATTTCATTTTTTGTTTCTAAGGGCCCTGGCTCCTGAAATGTGTGTCTCTTCTCCTAATATTTTGTTTTCCTTCGTAAATTTTTTTTTTTTTTTGATGACACAAATTGTTTTTCTCCTTTCTCAAATGTTTTTCTGTTTTTTTTTCTTATCTTTTTTCCTGTACTGTATTCAGAATAAGTCTACTATGCAATGGGCAGTAGAAAAATTGGGTTCAGACATCGTGGTACTAGTTAATGTTCCAGAATGCACCACATTACTCAGTGAAATCCCTAATGCAATAACAAACATATTCAATTTTACTCCTCGTTACCTCTTGAATTTACATTACTGCACTCCTAAAAAACTCCTGAATTTCGCTATCATAAATAGAGTATAAACCCTGATAGACCTTTGTGGAATTCACTTCACAGCGTAATTTTACATTTTTTCTTAATATTGAGTTTTTGATTATAAACTTGAATTCCTCAAGATTTCCAAAATACCAACACTGATTTATTAGTTGTCTTAACAAGAGGGTAACTCAATATTTATGGCCATGCACAAAACTTTTGCTAGGAAGAATAATAAAGTTTAAAGCTAGTTTTTCCAGTGGTTAATTTATGAGACAGTTTGCAGTAAATGCATGGGATGTTTAGCATTAAAAAAAAGTTAGAATGGACTATTAATCACCAAAAACTAGCGGAGCTTGTTTGTTTAGTCATTGCACACAAAACCTGCACATTTTTATCTTTTAAAACCATAATTCATGTGAACCTAAGCAAATGTTAAATGGGTTTTTTTTTAAGTTTGCTTGCAAAACATACTTCTAAATGTATACTTATTTGAAAAATATTTTTAGAAAGGGATTAAAGTCATTAATTATGTTAAAAAAAAAGGACTTTAAAGCTCCTGGAAAGTCTCTACATTTTGTTGAAACTTTCAAGTCAGAACTGTAAAGAAAATTAGTCCAAACAGACCTTATTTTTTTAAATGTGTGCTGAAAAATATTAATATACTCTACTAATTTTATTGTTTTTTTTTTTAAGGTAAATGCCAGGGTGATGGCGCTTCTGAGCCCAACAGCTGTGATACTCAGGAAGAGGCTTGTGGAAGTAAAGTCCAAGATTCGGCTGCCACAAATTCCTGCCGCCAGAACGGAAACGGTTTAAACCCGAAAAGGAATAGCGAGGTTTGTTTTCAATTAAAAAGTCCAGGGGAAAACCCCTTCATGGACATGATATCTGGTCTTTTTAGCAATGATTGCAAAGTATCGCCTAAATTGGTGTATAGGAGCCGGTTTCTCACTTGGTTCTTCGCTTGCTTCAAACTAGATTAACACAAGATAAGAGTCTGGGGCTGGGAAGCTCAGTCGGTTAGGCTTTTGTCTTACATGCAAAGGGTCCCAGGTTCGGGTCCAGGCATCGCCAAAATAACTGCTGACCTATAAACAGCCCGTGCAGCCAAAAATGTCTGTCTAGTAATACTCAGTGTAGAGGAAGTGCATGTTAAATATTCTTAAGTCCCAGCTCTGTGTACGATGTCACCCTTAACGGTTGCGTTGGGTGTTTACTCGGGTGTCCGCTCATCACTTGACTGTGATTTGAAATTACAAAACTTGTTTAAAACAACCCTCATGAAGCTCTAGTGCAACGATAATTTAAAACTAACCTAACCAAGGTAAGAGTCCCACGTTTGTAATGCAAAAGAAGAACCAAAGGAGGAACTGGTTCCCTATTGACAATGTCTGCCAAATTGACCTGATTATGGGAAGATTCTTAGTCATTCAAGGAGTCCTTCCTATGGACTTTTCAATTAAAAAAACTTCTAGTGCATTCGGTTATAACTTTCACTGAAATTTTGATGGAAAGGGGTGGCCTTTAGACCTTGGGAACGGTTGTATGGAAAGACATTAAATGAGAGCTATTAAGAAAGACCTTAAAATTATAAAACTATTTAATCTGTGGGATATACTAAATTATATAATCTTTAATCTTAATGTTTCATGAAATAGCCCTGCAAGAGCAACAGTGGTCAGAATTCTGGGATGACAGAGTCCTTGAGCGTTCACCATCACATCCAGTTGCTGAAAGAACAGCTTGAGCAGCAGAATCAGCAAATGCAGTCAGTCATGGGACAGGTGCAACTGCTGAAAGATCAGCTGACAGCAGAAACATCTGCTCGCCACGAGGCTCAAGTATATATGACATATTATAACTTAACCCCTCAAAAACTTATATTTTTAATCTAAATTAAACTTAAATCACTTATTAAAATCCCAACAACTGTGTCATCCAGACGTCCACTTAACCGTTCCCCCAGAAAATGTTTAGCCAGCATATACTTAACCCTCTAATGCATACTGTTGCGATATGGCGACAAGTAACTTAATCCACTTTATTCTGTTAAAGTAGAGCTCCATATCAACAAATCTATGTTGTTTTTTTCATCATTCCATTCCATTTTGGCGTTTTAGTTACTAATAACACTCATAGATGACAGTAGTAAAAGTGTATTCAAAATTAAAGAGTGAAGTTATTAACTGTTGTGAAATTACTTCTTTGGCAGTATTCAAAGTATAATAATATTTAGTAATAAATACAAATAAATTGTTTTGAAAAAAATAATTATAGTTCAACAGGATTATTTTGAAATATATTTAGTAGTTTTCTAGTCATTCTTATCAAAATTGGAATTTTTTAGTTGGTTTTTGCAGTATGGCAAAAATTTTAAATATTGAAATTATTTAAATTCCAGCAGTTATTTTTTTTCTGTATTTTTCCCATAATGTATGAGTGTTAAAGATCATAATGTATGAGTGTTAAAGATCAAGATATATTTTTTCAGGATGAAAAACAAATTCATGAATTACAGGGTTTACTTGACCTTTTTAATCCTTTTCTATCAACCCTATTGGTTAATCAAAGAACAAGCCATAACAATCTGTAGCTGTGAATCACTTTTGAATTAGACTTGTAAGGTTGTGTGCTCTTTGGCGAGCCGTCCCGTCATATACTCGTAACTGAAATCTTAACAATAAAACATTTTTGGAAGTCCAATATTCCTTCATTTCTAGATTAACTAAATAAGAATTATACTCTCATGTGTAGTATATGTTATTCTATTACATATACTTGTTTTGTTTTTGAAGTGTTTGTTAATTGTTTGTTAAGTAATGGTTTAGGAATAGTATTATTATGTCTGCACTCTGAATGCATAAGGACTTAAAAGTCCTTCAGTCTGGAACAGAAAGGTTACCACAAATTGAATTTCTGAAAGGTGTTTTCACTTAAAAAAAAATATTTGCTGATGAAAGAATTAGAAATATCATACAACTGAGTTATCTACGTTTTAGTTTGTCATAAAACTAAAATTATTATACAAAAAAGAGAAAGAAATTGAATTATTTTGATACAAATATTTTTTTAATATTTATATTATAATGCTAAAGATATTAAAACACAAATTTTTCTGTACAATGAAATCAAGTAAGCTCATTCTTACTCTAATAACCCTCTGAGAGATACAGAAGTATAAACCCATCACCTGATTGTTAGGTTTTTCAACAACACATATCATTTTTAAACATTTATAAATTTAATAATTTTGTTAAAATTGAAGACATTAAATTTTGAGTTAAAATTTTATTTTATATGTCATGCAGTGAAAACAAGTTTGCAATTCAGCTAATTTGCTTGTCCCTCAGATTGTTAATTGTAATTGATAGTATGTTCATTGTTAAGTTTTTTTAAATGTCATGTTTTTGATCATTACTTTTTCAGTCGCAAAACTATCAGCTTTTGGCTCACAATCGAGAACTGTTGGAACACATAAAGAAACTGGTGAAGCACATACAAGAAATTGAAGATAAGTCTCCTAAGACTGGGAAACTCAATGCATTTCTACCTGAACCATTCCTCCAAGTATGATACATATTGTCAAACCTGGTGAAACTATACTTTATAAAAATTACAAATTGTAGTATTGTGTCATTCGTGGCTATACTCCTTCCGATAACAATGCAAGCTTCAAAAGCGCTGTAATCCTAGTAAGTAAGGATTTTGAAAGAAAGTGGCTTTCAAAGCTTGTATTGTAATCGTAATGACTATAATAAAGCAACTAGTCGGCTACAAAAAAACTGCTACTTACTAGGATTTTTGCGTTATATTTATATTGCAATTGCAACAGTCGTCTTCTAAGTTGCTGGGTTCAAAATAAAAGTTAATAACATTAAATGATAATTATTGAATGTTTGATGTATTATTTAGGTCATTTTAAGTCTATTGTATGTTTTTCAATATTTCAGTTTTAAAATTTTTTCTGTGTAAAATAAATCTGTTTTGAATGTCCTTAAATACATTTTTTTCATTCTTTTATTATTAAAATTATTTTGGTTACATAATTGAAAACAAGAAAGCATTTTGGAATCTTAAATTAATACTTATTAATTAACTTAATTGTAAAAATGAGTTTTCCATTTTAGAACTTCCCACCAAGATACTTTTTTGTGCATTTTTTAATTAAAATAAATCTATATTTTTTTTGACATCTAATGTTATATTTATATGAATCTAAACTTCATTTGTTTAATGCTTTATGTTTCCCCAGACCCAAACTTCCGCCATCGACACACTCCTCAACACGAGGCACCAAAACACCTCAACTTCGCCCATCAATCCATCTACCACCGAAAACAACATCAATTCCGAACCTTTCTTCCCAAGAAGCTATTCCACATCAGTAGGTCGGCAAACCTCCGGTCCAATTCAAACCAACAACAGCCCTAAAGCCACGTCTCCATCCTTCAACAACTTCGGAACAGTAAGTAATTCGTCCTTCAGCGCCAATTTTGACTCTCTCTTCAACAAGCCAGACAGCTTTGTCGCAAGCAGTCCTAAAGTCCCGAGGAAAAGCCCAGGTTTCGACCAATCAGATCACTCTCCGTCGTTTTCATTTTCATCCACCAGTCCAGGACATTATAGGTCGAGGAAGCCTGTATTCGATTTCGAACCGACTTCGATATACGGGGGACATAAGTCCGTGGACAATCCGTCTTCTATTTACGGGGGACATAAGTCCGTGGACAATCCGTCTTCTATTTACGGGGGACATAAGTCCGTGGACAATCCGTCTTCTTTTTACGGGGGACATAAATCCGTGGACGATGGTGCTATTTCTTCAGAGGTTTCCGTTCATTACAATGGAGGCAACCAGAGCTCTGCCACCGAGAGTTTTATCGCCCAAGTGACGAGAGATCTCGCCAAGATGACCGCCGCTGAAAAGAATCTCTCGGAATCTTTGTCCCCCAGGCCGTTTACGGACTCTTCCTTTTCCTCTATGTTTAAGAGTTGATAGTTTTTCTGTTGTGTTACTTTTTGTTTTTAAGGTCCTGTGTCATAAAAGCCAAACATCCATCCATCCTTATTGTTTGCATTTAAGATAGTCACTGAATATTAATTGAAGAGCTCAGATGAAGAACGTGCGAAGTGACATTCTTAAAAAAATTGAGGTTATTATGTCAATGAACGTATTATTTCCTCCTTTGAAGATACAAGATTTCCTCTTTTCATTAATTTTAAATTAAGTATATTTTTTACCTTCTATAAGTGCTGTTGCTGTTTTAACGTATCTAAGTGGAAACGAAATACTTTAAAGCTCATTATCTTGTTTTCCCTGTTTTGTCACTTAGCACGTTCCTCCACTAAGCTCTTCAATTATACTACACTCCTTGCCAACCTAAGTTGGATACATAGAAATATGCTATGGAGAAGATCCTTCCGCATATGTAAAGAGTTCCATAAATAATTTGTGAATCCTTCCAGAAAACATGTTTAAAACATTAATTTTGTTTAAAGTCTAACAGATTGGAATATTATTTGAGAAAATTTTGCAATTTTATCGGAATTAAAAGTGTATTTTGGTTGAATTGTATTCAGATCATTTTGTACCTAAATATTACCTTACAAGAGTTTCCAACTAACGGACCTATTATGCTTTTCCCCCTGCCTTTTTACTATTGTTTTTACCCAAGTTAGGTTGTCACGGAGTGCAGGTGACTATACATTGGCCAGTAATTTGTAAATAAGAAGCATTTGCCCACTTGTCAGAACTATGGTATGTTACGACTCTTTAATGGTATAAGTTGATATTGGGTTACTTTTATCCATAGAGCATTGTAACCAAATCTATTTTCTTAAGAAGCTTAACCTGCTCCAATAAATTTTTATTTCTTAATTTTTGATGAAACATCCCAACAAATCGTTAATTATTGTTTTCCTGTATTAAAAACTATTAGACCAGCCCTTATGCAGGCAGTGAGGTACTCTTAGAAGGTGTCCCAAAATGAATAACTTATTATATAATGGCTCTTATAAAATTGCCCCTCTGTATAGCATATCACTCTGCTAATACAGTTCAAAAATTGTTGCTAGGCTTTATCTGTTCCAAGTCACCTTATTTCAAGTCCTTTTTTTAAATTAAAAAGTACCTTCTTCAAAGTTTAAAATTAATTAATATGAAATAAAAAAAATGTTAGCATTTGCAGGATGATCTATGAAACTGTTGTTGACACCAAGACTGATATTTGTATATAGATAGAACAAAAATAGAGTAGTTTTTGTTCTGAAGTTCTTGCATTTAAATTTGTATTAACTTATGCATGTTAACAAATAATTTAGAAGCATATTCTACATTTATTTATTTACGTATCTCATTTACGATGGAGCATGAATCTAATATATTTTGCTACCTCAGATAATCCATGCCAAATTAAGGAATAGGTCGAACTTTGATAAATATTTTATTGATTAATGTTGTGGGTTCAGGATTCTTTAAATGGATCATCAAGTAGACCTAGCTAAAACATTTTAAAGTGTAAAGCCCCTATCTCATGTGATGGTAAGAAAATATCAAAAACTTTAAATCCTTAAAATTTCTATGACAGCGACCCCTTGCACATGCACAATATATTTGAAAATCTTGTTTTAACGTCGGGCAGATACTGGGAACACGTATACCAAATTTGAAATCTAATTCGCTTTCATTTTTTGGTGATACCTTTAAAATAAAAAGTGCTATGGCAGCTACCACCTGCACAATTTTCTCGAAAATCTTATTTTTGTGTACAACAAGTACTAGGAACTTGTGTGCTGAATTTGAAGTACACAAGTAGTATTTTAGTTTGAGCTGTAGAGTGGTTTCAGACAAACCAATGTTCAAACCCCACTTTTTTTTAGCACCACTTTCCAAAATGTGTAGAAAGCACAAAATATCCGTTTTGGGTTTTTGACAATACTTTCATTACCTTATATTTCATTACCTTATATTTCATTATAAGATAATTGAAAATAAAAATATTTTTGTCTTTATTACCCAAAAGACTACTGCCCTGAAATGACCCCAACCAACAACCAATTTTGAACTTTAAAAAAAAAAATAATAATTTCTGCTAAAAGACCATGTTAACTAGATTCCCTTAAAAGTTTACCGACTTTGACTTGAAATGATGGTCTAGGACCCTTGTATTCATTTGAAAATGGGTAAGAGGACCCTCATACAAAGCATACTTACATATTTATGTCTACAGGTCCATGATAGTAAACCAAAAGTCCACCAGCACATGAGAGAGGGGCCTAAGAAATCCTCAAGAAAGGAATACCTACAGTAAAATCTCATTAACTTAACTGTGAAAGGGAGTGGCAAAATAGCTAATGTTTACCAAATATCTTGTTAACCATTGCATGAATTTTAACCTTTTAATTAGGGAATCCTTGAAGTATTTAAATAATACTAAATATTTCTTTAATACTACTATTGCTAATTCGATTTAATCTATTTACTTGGATGACAAAAAAATATATAAATATGAGAAAGAGTAAGAATAAGGCGATTTTTTTTTTCAAAAGTTCATCCCAGATTTCGTTTTTAAAACTTGTAAATATATATTTTACAAAAATTTGAATTGCAAGATTTTAGTTCACTGGATATTATCCACAGTAGATACATAGTTTTTGTCTTGCATAATTTTTTCAACAAAGTTATTATGCATGTTAACAAATTAAAACCTTTATATTTATGACACATAAAAGTATTTTTCAAAACTTTTAAATTTTATTCAAATGGTCTTTTACATAAAAAGATATGTTATGCTCTTGAACAAAGATATTTAATTGTGCAAATATATCTTATTCTAATATGCACTTACCTACTTAATATATATGAATGCTGTAAAGTGGTAGCTTAGAAAACAACTTTGTATATACACATCAATTGTTATAGTCGTTAGAGTAGTGTAAACCAAGTTATAAAGTTGTAGATTATTTATAAACAGATATAACTTTTGATACAGAAGAGTTGGGGAAAGATTAAAAATATTTTCCTTAAAATTAAAAATCTCTAGTATATAATTTTTCTATGATATGAAAGTATTTACTTACATTTCAGAGTCTTATTTCAGAATTTAAGCACTCGGTTTAAGAGTTCTAATACATATGAACAAATTTCAAACATAAAATATACACTGCCATGCATGTTAATGCAAAAAAATAATTCCAACATGCCATTTTACGGTGGACTACTTTCTGAATGTTACTTAAATTCACTACTTAAATATTTTAAAGACTGTTGTGCAAGTTATCAGAAAATGTTATTGTGTCAAATCTAATGAATTTAACTTTCTAATGCATGTTGCAAATAATGCTCTTTATAAGACTGTGTAGTTCATTTATTGTGTTAGTGTTTTTACTTTACCAAAACTGTTGATGAAGCTTCGATCAAAACTAAATTGTAATGTTTTGCATTTTGATATAATTATATTTTTTAAACAAGAAATATTTTTAGTAATGAGAAAATTTAATCAGGGAAATGAAATTAAAACCTGAGTCAGTTCTGTGCCAAGTTTTGCTCATTAAGCAATTTTTTACTTGTATTTTGACTGGAAAAATACTTTTAAGACTTTTTATTAATTTTATTGTCATATAATGTTTGTGTTTATATCAAGCCAAATCTAATCAATTTTACATTTTGAGTCGCTTAACATTCATAATGTGCCATGTATGTCTGTTACTTTTAGCCAACTTGTATGGTTCTTTTCAAGAAGTATTTACATGACTTAATTCTTGTATATTGACTGATATTTGTGTGAGTCACTAGTTTATAAGTTAACGTAATTCAATTTGATGAAATTTAACATAATGGCTTTTTTAAATAAAAGGTACTGCGTTTTTTGAGCAAAACGAGTTTTAAATTAATAAAATACTGTTAGAATTACTCTTTAAAGTGATTTGTGCCTCATATTTCAATATTAATAAAATTGATTTAATTAGCTAAATTGATTTTTAAAATTCAAATTAGTTTTTTTAACCATATAATTTATTCCATTTATTTTTATCCTTTTGAATAAGGTATAACAAAATTAAGAATGATTTCCTGTGCACTTGTAAAAATCACTTTGGTAACTTTGTGAAATATATATTGGAATATTTCATATATTTATTCACAGAGTCTCTAGTTATAGTTATGAGTGTTATGAAAAAATTTATGCATCAATTTTATTTTATCATGTACATGCATAACTTAATTTTTTTTAACACTTTATCTTTGTAGTTTTCCATTACTGCTAGAGATGATTTAAGTCTGATTTTTGCACAGATATATTTAAATTATTTGAATTGCTTATGTAAAAAAGTGTCAAATCCTCAGTGAATTGCCCACCTGGGTCTTTCATTTTTACATTCTACAAAAGAATAGTCATGTGAAGAAATCCTCCTATGTATTAGACACCTTTTCTTTTATGTTTAATGATTCAATTATTATAAAGTTAATCACATAGCTGTAGTAAATATAAAGTATTTTATACAATATTTACTCTACTCAAGTTTAAAAATATATATGTAAATGTGTTTATGCCACAATGCATTGTTAATGTTTGAAACATTCAAGTTCTAATTGCCATGTATATCAATTAATTGTTTTCACATAGTCTATGGGATTAACAAAAAATATATAATTTACTTTTTTTTTTCTACAGTTTGTGTATTTACTCTGCAAATTTATATGCATCAAAGTAAGCACACAAAAAAGAACTACTGGAAAATTAACCTACTTTCTTGGGAGTATAAAACTCAAAGAAATTATTTTTCAGACAAGCAAGAAATGTACTGGTAATTAGAAAAGAGCACAGACTGGTATCTATCCAGATAGTAAATTTTGTGTTAAAATATGTTGCTAATCTCGTAGACTAACAATACTATTTTACTGACTATGATGGTCAGTGATAGTTGTTAAAAAATTATGTAGCTTGGAAATGATGTACATAAGATTTTATGATGTAAATATTGAAATACAGTGTATGCCATTCTGTGTACTGATTTGTTTGTACTATGTTTCTATTAAACCTATTAATAGATTACTCGTTTAAAAATAGGTTTAATAATTGTTTTGAGATTATGATTTATTTAAATGAATTGATTTTTGTCTTCAAAAATTACACTTTGTAATTGTTCCTAGTGTTACATGAAAATTTGGGCATTTTATTTTACGAGTACACTTTTTGTGCTCGCAAATTTTCAATAATCAAAAGATGTTTTTAGTTGTATAAAATGTAATTATATATTACGACTTTGTTTTTATGTTTATCTTTGTAATGTTTTTGTTTAACCTCCAATGAATTTGTCCTTTAACCTGTGATAGCTCTTTGACTTGATTAACTTAAACCAGAATCTCTTACACAATTATTCACTGAATGTCGTGGTTTTGCCGGCTTGCTATTTGTAAGTTGAAAATTTCTCATTGTATCTGTTTTTTATGTTTAAATGCATACAGTAAGCAAGTTAATTGGGTTAAATAAACTTTTTAACCATTTTTTTTATATTTACCATTTTTCTATTATTTAAAATTTAATCTCGGTAAGAAAATCTCATATTTTGCAATCTCACAATTATTTTGCATGTATATTAATTTTTTAATTTATTAATTACTTGTTTAAATTTTTGACAATCGTTGTGTTGACCTTTTTTTTTTAGTTCTGTCTTTTTAAAATGTCAACTTCGATTCAATTTAGTTTTTCCCTTTTTTTATAGCATGTGTGTCCTTGTAAGTGTTTAAACAATTCAAAGAGATTTCACTGTATCCTCAAAAATTGATGTTTTAATTAAGTCTTGAACAAATCTGTTTTATTATGCATTTTAGCTTGTTTATACCTTTTAACAGTTTTAGTTCATTTTCTTTCCACTTTCTGTAAGATTTATATTGCTCATTTTTGTGCATTTTATATATGTTTAAGGAAAGTTTTTATTGCAATTGCCAGTTGTTATTTTTTAAGTTTACTTTTGTTATGTTTTTATTGTATAATGTGCCACCTAATTCTGTTTTTGTATCGTTTACTCCTATTTTAGTGTACAGAGGTGGTTAAAAAAATGATTTATGAAATTCAGACATTGACTGCATTAATTAATTAATGATTGTTTTTACTTTATACACAATCTATGAAATGAATCAAAATTTGTTTGATGTAACCTTTTTGAAATATTAACAAAAATACCAAACTGATTTTTTTTAATGAAAAAGTTAAGTTTTAGTCATGTTAGAATCATGTTCATTTATAATTTAAATAAAAATTCTGAATATTTAGATTTATTAGTTAAATTTTTTTTTTTGACAAACTAACAATGTATTATACTTACTTTAACCTAACTAATCATAACAATTAAGTTTTGTAGGATAATACAAATCACTATATGTTTAATGTTTCATTGTAAGTTTTAACTTGTTTTAATTTAGTATTTTTTTAAATGGTTTTAGAATTAGTTTAGGATTATGAAAACTAAAAAGCATTATATTGCAAAAATATGCAATTGCTTTCACTAAAAAGATATGATGATATGCTTGTATGTATTTTTATTTGTGTGTGTTATGTTTGTGTTCCTATAAAATCAAAATCCACCTGCTAATTTTTTCCCCCTTTGATTGTTGCTTTGTAGTTTATATTTAGGGACTGTTTTCAAAGATTAAAAAAATATTTTTATTATTAGAACATTCAATGTTATTGTTTACTAGATTTTCTGTTGATAAACTACACAAATATTTGTGCCAAGATTTAATAAGGAACTGTTTATGTAAGTGTATCACTCACTTGTAAGATGTATAAATTTTAATAAAAGTATTTATTGCATATTTGTCTCTTCATTTTTTGTAGCAAATAACTTCATAATTTGAGTTGTTAAATGGGGAAAAAAAAATTTGGAAGAAGGTTTTATAAACAGTTACGACTAGAGCAATGGGAAACAACACTTTTGCAAAGCATGTTTTTAAACTATAGGATTTAAATTAAGTTAAAATCTTGATTTACTGATTTTCCCTTAATTGTGCTTGGTAAACTTATTTCTTTATTCACAAAATCACACAACTTGGCCCAAAGGTATTTTTATTTATTTTTAACAATAAAGTATATGGCTTAACTGGAATTACTGGCTTAACAGTAAAAGTACTCCTAGAAAAGATATTTAGAAAACGGCTTTGATAGACTGATTGTCAGCAGACCTTATAGGACAAGTTTTTTCTTGAGTTATCATGAGTCATCAACATTTGCCATCAAATCATAGTTTTGAAAAAACGACAATGTGAAAAACTTTCTACAAAAGCTACTTGTTGAAATTCTATTTTCCGAATAGTACATAAGAGGATGTTTTCTTTCATCATTTTTCTGACAACTCAAGGGCTGGGGAGCCCAGTCGGTTAAGCACTCGCTTAGCATGCGGAAGGTCCCAGGTTCGGGTCCGGGCATCGCCAAAATAGCTGCCGACCTATAAACGGCCCGTGCAGCCAAAAATGCCCGACGAATAATACCCCGTGTAAGGGAGTGCACGTTAAATATCCTTCAAAGTCCTAACGCTGCGTACGATGTCGCCCTTAACGGTTGCGTTGGGTGCCTATTCAGGTGTGGCTCGTCATCTGAATGTGGTTCTAAAATACGACGCCCGTCGCCAATAGCCCTCGTGTAGCTCTAGTGCGACGATAATTCAAACCAAACCAAATCTGACAACTCAATTTTGACAGTTTCGCTGCGGTCGAAATAAAGGATCCTATAGTGCTATTCCCGAGGAACATTACGCGACAAAAAAAAAACCGCTGCTAAAAATTTTATGATCTCAAAATTCACTATTTACTAGTTTAAATTTCTAAGTGTCTATACTTCCTAAACATTTCCCTTGCAAGAAATCATGATATCCCGAATTATAAGTTATAATTCAAAGTTTTACAGACGTAAATGTTTAAACAAACCAAACTCTTTTCAAAAGTTCCCCAATGTAATTTAATAATCAACATTTTGTTCAATAATTCGTTAAATTTTCTCATTTATAATTTCGTCAAAAATAAATGTTCATCTTATAAATTTTATGTAACATAGAAAAAAAATAATATCGATTTAAGAGAGAAATATCGAAATCTTTTCTGTCAAATCACGGATTGTTTACTCACGGAATCTTTGAGAATTTTCTTCTCTTTCTACTCTTCCGATTCCTACTTAATGAAATGAAAGTAAATGCATGATATGTACATTGTACGAACGTGAAATATAATCGCTTTGTTTTTTGAGATTAAAGAATGATAATCGCTATTACCAAATGTGTGACGTAACTTAGGAAATAAAAACCCTCCTCACTGCGTCATTTGTCCTTTTATGTTTTTAATTGTAAGTACATCACGGGTTTGACATTTCTATTATTAATAATTTAAGATACTATTTTTAAGTTTTGACTGTGTCATTGTGTACTTGTTTTAATGTGCGTGTTCATTGGAATATACGAAATATATTTTTTTTAATGTTCATTTTTAAAATGCATTATCATTCAAAATGTTTATTTTGACATTCAGCTGCGTACTTTTTCTTACGTTATTATAAATATCATTGTTTTTCTTTAAGATTGCTGTGTATAAATTAAAATATTTATCTACTTTGTAGATTTCTTCATTGACTGCTATTTTAATTTAATTGCAACTAAGCCAAATTCAAGCAACAATGAAGAACATCCAACTAGTAACAGTCACCGGTATTATATCCGTACTTTACCTCATTTCCCCATGTACAGGTAAGTTATTTTTTATTGATCTATTTTATACTTAAGAATTATATTTGTTCTAAGTCTGGAACATTGTCGTTTGTTAAAATTTAAAAGCTTCCACACACCATCTATACTTGAAACAAGATTGTATACAGGGTGTCCTAAAAGTTCCTGTACTCCAACTTTAAAAAATCATTATCCGTGTTTAATTTTTCAAATATTGAATTTTATAGTCTGCTTATTATTTCATCAAATCTTTTGTTTGTATTGCTTGGTTTTTTTCATGCTTAAGTTGTTCTGTGTAATAAAATTCCATGTCATTTTATTCTTCAATTGCAACATGATTTTTTCACACATTCAGAGAATTGCACGGACATTTGAAACATTTTATATAAATGTAAGTTCCAAATTTTTTCCTACGTTTCGTTAAGAGTGCTTTACACCAAAAGCATAAAAACAATGTTTTAAAGTTTGTTGTTTTGTGTGTAAAAAATTCACGAATAGTACGAGAACTTTTAGGACACCCTGTATAAGAATATGCCTTTTACCTTAGAAATCCTAACTCTTCAATCTGCCTTTGTGTTTATAGAGTGTAAATTGGACAAAATTCTTTTTAAAATTGGGTGAAAAAAATCCGACTTTTACATTATAATTGCAATATCAGACGCATGCAAAAAAAGTACTTTTTTCACCCAAAAGTAACTGAAAAAAGTACTTTTTTTCACACTTTATAAGATGCCAACATTTCAAGTTAAATTTCTATTTCATAATATTCATAAAATCCAGATATTTATCGATATGATTTATTTGAAGATATTAATGTGCGTGAAATATTTTTGGACCAATTATTTTTTTTCTCACAATTATAAAAAAGTGTATGCATCCCTTGTGAAAAGTAAACTTTTAACAAGTGTCATTATGCAACTCGATCGTGCCTCGCTTGTGAAATAAAATCCACTAGTTTTAAAAAGTATTACTTTTCACACTTGTTGCATAAATAACTATTTGAATACGGTCAAATGTACCAAGTTTTTAAACTAGTAATTTTCTAATTGAATACACCAAAAAAAAAACCACCTAAGTCCCAACAAAGTTGGACAAATTGTTAACAATTAGTCCAACTTTTCAATTAGTCCAACTCTACCTTGACTTATTATACCTTGACCTTTTAAATAATTTTTATTTTGTTTTAATTCTTGGCCTTTTTTTTTAGCAAAGAATAGTCTACAAGTCTCTGAAATGGATTTACAATTTGGTATTGACGATAACGCAACGTTTACAGTCTTTGCTAGGTAACCTCTCTTTATGTATACTACTCATAACTTTTTTCGTAATTCTTTTTTTTCTAGCATTATTTTATTATAAGTTATTCTACAATGTGCAATTAAAAAAAAGGATTAGGGTAGACTAACCAGTGAATGAATGTTTAAGGCGCTGTGTTCGCCAGTGAATGAACACCAGTATATAATGACCAGGACAACCAACCATATGTCAGATAGCTTCCTACTAAATGGGAGGAAGTCAGTGTTGCCAATACGTCCAGTGGAAGGATTTTCAATCCTTATTTTTTAAATTATATTTACCAAATGTTCATTCACTGGGGCCTGTTCACTTACTGGTCAGTCTACCCTATTCAGTTAATAAATTGTAACCAATTCAACAAAGCATTGAAATTTTGTAAAAATAAGGAAATATAAGTTTTTATTTCAAAGTATTTCTATTTGCTAGAATATATTAAATTTATTTTTGGTCAAAATAATATGATAATCGCAGCATGTTAAAACTTCTATATACCACACTAAATATAGTTTAATGAACTGTATTAAAAAGACTTAAAAATATAGATAATAAAATCATATCGTGCACTAAAAGACTGAAAATATTATCTCTATAAATAGTCAGCAAAAAAAGGAAAGAAAAAAAAATAATGTTAAACCAACACAAAGATTTGTAAAGTGATAAGATAAAAATATCTACAATTGTTTGAAGCATTGAAAAAATTTCATGTGTGATAAAAAAAAAACCCTGGAAATTAAGAAAAAGAAAATCCCAAAAAAGTATCTGATATTAAAAAAAGTCTTACTTTTTTTCTGATCAAGGAAAATCACTTATTTTTGTTCGTGTGTACCCAGCTTAAAGGATACATAAAGACAAACTTATCTAAAGAAGGCCTCTCAGTCTTCAATTTTTATAAATTTTGAAATTAAAATAGAATTGGAAAAGTCTTTTCAAACCCTTTTCTACAAGTGGTTCTAAAATACGTCGTCAATAGCCCTCGTGTAATTCCAGTGCGACGATAATTAAAACCTAACCTAACCTTTTCTACAAAATAAAATAAAAAATTTATAACCAATTTTAAGAGGGACTGTCAGTCCCATAGAGCTAATGCATTAGTTTTGGAATCGCAAATTCCGCAGAAGTATTGCTTTGCCATGTTAGCCCTCTTTCTTCCGGGTATGGGAATCAACATAACATCAAAATGAAACAAATTTGAAATGAAAATATTATCCAAATATTTAATATTTATTTTTAAAGTTTTAAACTGCCTTACAGCAGATGGTGACACTATTTTATAACTTTATCAATTAATAATTGAATAACTGTGTTCTACTTTCTTTTCAATTTTGTTTTAAATTGGTGTTATGATGATTCCCACACCGGGTGAAAATAGGATAAAATGGGGTGAAAATAGGATAACATGGCAAAGCAATTCTTCTGCAAAAGTTGTGATTTCAGAACTAATGCATTAGCTCAATGGGACTGACAGTTATTTTTAATTTTTGGACATTTAAAAACTTATACAATGAAAACAAGTCTTCAAATGAGAAATTTCCTTATTGTGCGGCTTATTATTTAATAGCTAAATAAAAGTGTTCCGACTGAGTCTTATTTTGTTCGGTTAAAGAATAGTTTAATGTTGTCATTCTCTTATTTTATTACAAGCAGGTGTAATGCCTGAAGTTACATAAAAATGAATTGCTGTTTCAACATTGGGTTTGAGTTGTTTGGAAATTATGTTGAAACATAAAATTCCTACCAGGAAATATAATTTGTTTTTGAATAGGAATATATATATATTCTTCATTTTAATGACTGTATAGTGAAAAAGTTATTGCCCAAACACAAAGTTAGTTTTATAAAACTGTCTAAAGATTATCATTTTCTCTAATAAAATACACTATTTAAAATTTTACAATTATTCTATCATTTTTTTTCAAAGTCTGGTATATTTATATTTTTGAAGCTAAAAAGTTAATGTTTTTTTTTAACTTTAAAAATTAATTACATTGAAAACATAGTCGAAAGACTAAATTTTGTGTTAAAATATTGTAATATTTAGGCAGTTATAACTGCTTTCTTATTGTAAACAGTCTTGAAATATGTTATTCAATTCAAATCATTGCATTAATTATTTGAAATAAATTTTCACATTCAAGTATAAGTGCTAAGTTTTTTTTAAATTAATTCTTTGACATTTTATCTATTCAACCAGTTGTTATGACACATCCGTATTGTTCTCATAAAAATTAATAGACACATATAATTAGTAAAATTATTAATTTGTGTTACCTTAAAAACTGTTACTTGCTCATTAACTTTCTTTTAAACAATTAATGAAAAAATGTGTTTATAAGAGTAAACATTTCTATGATATTATATTGTTTGAGTAAAGTATTTTCTTTTCACCTCTAGTCAACCATATAATTAGTAAAATTATATGAATGAATTAAAAAATGAAACAATAAAATATAAATAAATTAAAAATTAATTTGATCATATTTAATCTAATTTATTCATATTCAAATAATATTAATTTTTATTTCATTTTATTCATTTTTAATAAATCATATTTAATCTAATTTATTCATATTTAAATAATAAATTAAAATAAGAATAAATTAGTAAAATAATATGAGTAAAATAATGTGTTTATAAGAATAACCACTTATATGATATTTTATAGTTTTAATAAAATATTTTCTTTCTATCTCCAGTCAAAAAGTTGCTAATAACATCACTGTGTGGTTTAACTACTCGGATGGCAGCAATATTTACCCTTTGGTAAATGACAGCGTCATAGCTGCAGGAACCAAAGGAAACTTGGTCTATACGGTCAAAGCTTGGAAAGCTGGCCACACAACCGTATTTACACATGGAGAACCTGCAATTAAGTAAGTTAAGTTTCAAATACTTAATTGAGGGGGAACTTTTGGTCCCCAAACCGAAGTTTTTTTCTGTAATGGGGCTGCAACTTTGGGGGTCAAGCCTTTGCAGACTCGGCATATTCCCAAGAACTGAAAGCCTTTTTTTTTGTGGCACCATCTAGGCGACTCTCACTACCAATTTGGACCCCATATTACAATCAATCTGAGCTCTCTGTGGGTGTTAATGTATGCCGAGATTTTAATTTTGCCGAGAGAACCCAAGCTAAATGAGCCCTTCAGGGATCTTTTACATGCTGCATAATCATAAGACATGAGTGCCCAAGATTTTCCCATCCAGAAAATCTGACGACTCAGCCGGGACTCAAACCTGCTATCTTGGGATTATGAGACAGACACGTTTAAAGTCTCAGCTACTGAGCCGCTTTTAGACTAATTGGCTCTTCAAACCAAAGTATTTCTGTGTTAATGCAATGATAAAATAAAATAATTGTCTCATACGCATTACTGTTGTATTGAATATTTTACATGATAAATGTGTTTGGCTTACTGGGCTCTATACATTACAAGTTTTCTCGCCATTTACAAGTTTTAAAATAGAAATAACTTTCAAACTGATAGCTGCACAATTTTAGAATAATAGTCATTACTTTACAAAATTTCGCCTTTCATTTTTTTTATTTTACTTTTAATTAGTAAAATTTTTGTACCAGGTAAAAAAAGATGCTTAAAAGTTAAGATTTCATAATTAATGCAATTCAAGATTAATCCCTACAAGATATTACAAATTAACTTTATAAAATCTTATTTATGTTTATTAATTTTTGTAAAATCTCATTTATGCCTATTAATTTTCATAAAATCTCATTTATGTTTAATAATTTCTATAAAATCTCATTTATGTTTTTTTCATGAAATCTCATTTATGTTAATTAATTTGTTTCCAGGACTACTGATGCCTTTGTAAGAGTGGGCGTGTACAAGGTTTATGGCTGGGTTGTCGTAAGCTCTGTGATTGGTTGGCTCTACTTTATTTGTTGGTCAGTGTCATTCTACCCCCAAGTGATAGAGAATTATCGTAGAAAAAGGTGAGTACATGTAAAATATTTTTTAAGAAATATAATTAAATCTTATATTGAAGTTTTAACTACCTATAATTAATTCTTAACTACTATAATCAATTCTTCTATAAATAATTCTTAGATACTATAATAAATTTTTAATTATTCTAAGTATTTAACTATAATTTATTCTTAATTTTTCTTCTTATATGTACTAACTTGATCAACATCCCGAATGTTATTGTAATTAACCTAAATTTTAAAAGTTATGTCTCCTGTTGTTGATTGGTATTCTAATAAAGGTTTTTTAGTATATTTCGTAAATGAAGTTTGAAATTAAAAACGAAATTTTAAAAAGTTATAAAGTTTTCTTATAATATTCTTTTAAAGTCAATCCTGTGAAACCAGTACACTACAGTTGTCAATGAACTTCTTTATAAACACACATTAGTTTTTGCTTTTTATGTATTAAAGAATGTTGCTAAGCTTCTTATTTTTATTAATATACAAGTGAAGTGACATATAGTTAATCAAATCAATGTATATTTAATGTTGTTTCTAGTGTGATTGGTTTGAATTTCGACTTTCTTGGACTGAACTTGACGGGTTTCATCGCCTATTCAGTATTTAACCTTGGACTAAAATATGTTCACGAAGTTCAAGTAAGTTGTTTCCCAATATACATTCATAGAATTTGTGAGCATTAACTTGTAAGTGCTAAGATTCCCAATTTATTTTTTATTAATAACTATTTAATGTATTTGACCATCTACAGAAGGAATTTGATGTTTAATTGAAGAGCTCAAGTGCAAAACAAGTTAAGTCACTTTTTGGAAAAAATTGAGTTGGTTAGCTTTTCATACTGGTATTATAGGAAGGGATCCACCAACATTTTGATTTCCACAAAAGAAGTTAAATCATATGTATACTATATATATACGATTATAATCACTCATAATCATCAATATGTACATAATCTGTCTGAAAAGCTAACCAAATCAATTTTTTTCCAAAAAGGGATTTAACTTGTTTTGCTTAACATCTTCAATAAATCTGAAAATGTAGACCTTTGACAATATGTTGACCAAATTAACCTTTGAAGCTCAAAAATAGCATTAAATTTTTTAGAAGTTACAGAAAAATGTTGAGCTTATTGCACAATACTAATATGAGGAGGTTGCAGAAATTTATTTTAAAATTAAACCTAAACTAGATCATAATTAATTTAGAAATCGACACACTGATACATAAATTAAACTATTTTTCTAAGCTTTTACGTATTTAATTTTTGATCAGCAAATATGATTTTGGTTTTTATTTAAGTTCTGTCAAACCTCCCTAATGTGAATTCAAAGATGTAAAAAATTTTATTGTTAACCAAATTTATGTTAACCAGTTTGTTATCAGTTAATGCTCAAAATATATTAGAAACAATGTTATTCCTTTAAATGATATTAGATATGAGATACAACTAATAAAGTTACATTAAAGGAGCAGCAAACTAAAACAATGTTAAAAAATAGGAATTATGAAAAAGAAAAACGTAATCGGTGATTGTTTTTCAAATATGCAACACTGATTTCAATATTTTTTTTAATTATACACATAAAAGGAAAAAACTATAGTTCTTCTAGTTCAGAATGTGATGTTAACCCTTTCAGTCCCAAAAATTTACTACACTACAGCAACATCTGATATTCACAAAATAAACTTATTTTATTTCAAAAATAAGAGTTCCATAAGAAAAAAATTAATTTTTAATTTTTTGTATGGTTTTTGAAATAATGCTAAAATTTTTTAACTCTGGAAAACAACAAAATAAAAAAAAATGTATTACCTAAAAACACTTTGAGTTTTATATTTTAAGGTATCTGACCATATTATTTTTTTAAAAAATCAGGTGAAACGCTTGTTAGCTATTTTCTAAATAAAAAAAATAGTAGTTCTGACTTCTATTGAGATTAATGTAAAATATTGTCTAATGGAACAAAGTGTGAAGAATCGAATAATGTGTGTTTGGATGTCATAATGGGACATAAACATTTTGGAAAAGAATATTGAAAGTGATGATTCCAAATAGCAACACTGGGACTGAAAGGGTTAAAAAGTTAACATTGACAAGGTTTGCCAGTATAGTTTTAACTTGTAACTAAACTAAACTAACTTGTAACTAAATAATTTTAACTTGTTTTAATTTTAGGTGGAATATCATTCTGTCCATCCCACAGGAGTTATTCCAGTCGAGACCAATGACGTTGTTTTTGCTCTTCAAGCTGTGCTTGCCACAGTTATAACCATTGTACAATGCTTTATTTATGAGGTAAAAAAATAGCAACAATCTTATATTTGTTTTTATGCTATTTTTAGGAATAATCACAGTGCAATAAAATATATAGTGGTGGCCAATAGTGAAGACTTTTTTCAAAGTTTTGAGTCTTTTGTGTGCTTTAAGAATATATTAATATTTAATATACATTTTTTATTTTCATACTATTTTATTATTATATTTTATATTTTTATTATAATTAGAATATAATATTATATATTTTTTATTGTAGATTATTTTAAAATGTCCACACTTTTGGCCACCCATTGTAAATACATCTTATTATTAAGTCCTCAACATAAGTATTCAAAAAATATCCACAACTTTTCACATGATCCATAGAGAATAACGTTGATTCTTATCGTAGATTGTTTCATTGTGTAAAAATTGTTATGTGTCTGAACTGCTGTTTTTTCGTTTTCAGTCAAGTTGTTTATCATTTTAAAGAAGGTGGGTCTCTTGGGTTCCAACTAAAACATGTAAATTTTTATACACTAAAATCAGGTCTTGAAAAAATCTCAGAAGTTTTACCCTTGTTCAACAATACACCCGTCCTCCTTTGAAACTAACCCGTCAAACTTTAATTATGTATAAGTGGCTTCTAAATAAATAAAAATATTTTCTCTTATTTATTATAAATATTTATATAAATTGCACAATGTTTTAGCAAATACTAGGCTTACATTATACAGTAATAAAATATAAACTATCGGTTACTATGATAGAATCCTACTAGTATTTCTTATAATAATTAAAATGACTAAGTCAATCAAGACTCTTGTAAGATAAATAACAAAATTTATAAATTTATCAAGAACATTAACAGGGAAATGGCCGTCCACGTGGACATCTGATTCAAGAAAATAGTTGTCCTCAGGGAATTTTTGACTGCCGAAGACGGGCAGTTTTTCCAGCTTCAATTAAAACTATTGCACCAAGAATCAATATTAGTTTTTTTCATGTGTCTTTATATATTTTTTTAAGATAAGAGAGAAAAATAAAATAATTTTAAAATCTGTTGTTTTGATAGATTAAGTACATTTTTGCAATTTCATTAAAAAAATGCGTTGTTTTCGCACGCGGAATAATTTAAAAAACAGAACTTTATTGCACTAATGTGAAAAGTAGGTCATGTGACATGTTTTCCACACTAGTGCTTTTTGCTGTTTCGATGATTTCATTAAACTGCTATTGCTCTTTCAAAAACGTATATTTATTAAGGCTTACATCTACAAGCATATTTCAAAGCGTGTTATGGCTATCAGCAGTGGCATTAAAGCTCAAATTCTATTTTGAATTGATATTTATCTTAATTTCACAGTTGTTGCAGTTTTGTATAGTAATAGCTGAAGGCACTGATGACTGTCCTACGACAAACTCGGATTTCTTGGCTTGAATGTCTGGTGCCGATTCGCCAAACAGCAAATTAGCAACGTTTATTTTTCTTGAAATGGACTCTTCAACGTATCCTTCTGCTACTGAATTGGACTTCCATCCGCCATGTCGTTTCAGAGTTGTTATATCTGCTCCTTTATTCGATAGGAGAGATGCAGATGATCTGCGAAAGGCTTGTCCAGTATACAGTTCCAGGTTTTCCAAATTTAAAAATTTGGCGTTATTACTTGGCACTTTACCAATGGTATTTATGCCTATCGGCTGTGTCGAACATTTCCCATTAGAATAAAAAACAAACAGACGACGATGTGGGGTTTCTGGCTTTCGCAGAGAGATATACTTTCTATATAGATTTAAAACATTAACACCGCCCATTTCTCCACTGACAACAAAAGATCTTGGATGGTCTGTTTTGTTGACTTCTATATTTACAATTAAAAGCGTACCTTTATCTTCGATGTCCTCAATTGTAAGTTTGTGTATTTCATCCCTTCGGCAAGCGCCATATAAACCGAAAAGCATAAAAATCTTCATTGCAAGATACTTATCATCTGGGGCTTCTTTGTAGAACCGTTGCATTTCTTCTTCCAAAAACACTTTTGCCTTTTTTGGACGGTATCCGACGGAATTTCGTTTTAGAAATGCTTGCAATCTTGCATAAGTTTTTATATTCATATTTTCCTTTGCCATCAATTGTGCTCGAACCATGGAGTATTCTGACCATAATGAGGACGATTTCACTTGCTTTGATCTTTCTGAAAAATACGCCAATAACACAGTTTCGTTTATTCCGTTGACGTTTTTCGAATTGCACCAATCTTCAAATCTTCTGTAAGCATTATTGTAAGTTTTTTTCGACTTCTCGGAAAGTAAACTAAGTGTTGCAGCTTCAGCTGCTTCTACTATTTCCGTTGGTAAATTAAGAACGTTAAAATCCATTTTACAAAATGTGCAAAATGTCTTCCAAATAAAGATAGTATGGCCGTTGTAATATTTTTAATGGAATTGCAAAAAGTTTTGTAGCTATCGCGTGCGAATTAAGGTTTTGTTACTCGTTTCATTTTACTTCACTCGACCTCCGGTCTCGTGAAATAAATATCAAACTCGTAACAAAACCTTACTTTTCGCACTTGTTATCTAAATAACTATTTAATTACATTTATACTTAAATATTTTCTACATCTTTATGCTGAGCTTCAAATGCATTATCATATCTGTTTATATTGCATTCATTATATTGAAAAAAGCTAATACGTTTTTTGAGTTCATATTGTTATTGTGATTCAAACGATTTTTTGGTATTCTCTGAATGTAAGTAATCTATTTTAGACATCCCCAACGGGTAAGTTTTTAGGAACTGTTTTAATGAGATATTTATTAAACAAGGTTAAAGAATATTACTAAACCATATTAACAAATATTCAAAGAATATAAATGACGAAATGTGTAATGTTCTAATATGCAGGTAACTAAAGTTAAGCAGCCTTGTTCAGAATATTCATAACAGTTTACAAGAATGGGCTTGGTTATTTAAAACATTTATTGTCAAGAATCAATGCTACAGAATTCAATGTAATTCGGAATATAAAGGCAGCAGAAACAAAAATTAAGAATTTGTTTGAATTGTGCTTTTGAAAAATGGGGAATAAAGAAGTTTCAATGTTTTTTAATCCTAATTTTTTTTTTAGATTCGGAACTCGGTACTTTTTCCCAAATTTATTAGTTGCTACGGAATTTATGTGCAACTAATTGTTTGAAGGTACTATACTATAGTACAGTCTCGAGTATTTACAGACACAAATTTCGCAGAACTCTGGATCACTACGAACTTCATTCAATTCCCCTGTTCTTATATAATCTTTTTGTTGCAGCGTGGCGATCAATTGATCGCTAAATCCACTGTAGCTGTTCTTGCTCTGGTCTGGTCTACCGCTGCTGTATTTCTCCTGCTCACTGCTCTCCATGTGAACAAATACACCCCATGGCTCACCTTTCTCTACTTTTTTTCTTACGTGAAACTGGGAGTGACGCTCACCAAATACATACCACAAGTAGGTTTTAATTTTATAAGATTAAAACTAAAATAGTTAAAAAGTTTATTATTTGCAGTTACAAAATTCATTGTGCTTGTGTACTGTAAATGCCAATTACAAGCACAAGGCGGAAATATCATTATGTTTTGACATTTAGATATTTTTTCCCACAACATTTACAAACAACATTTTCCACAACAGCACCAAAAAGAGAAATATTCCACTTTCAGTCAGTTTCAATAATACTAAACTTAAATTTCTGTCAATAACTAGTTTAAATAATAGATTTTAGTTATAAAGATAAAAAAAATTAATTAAAATTTCAGGATGAATTAAGATTAGATTACACTCTAAGGTGTCTGCAAATATTGGCCAGTACAATTCTACATTAGAAGAGGATCATCTTCACCTGGCCAAAAATATGCAATTTAATAATGCTTCTTGATTTATTTATTTTTCTGCCTAGTAATTTCATGAAATACTCCAATGACATTGCATTACCTCAACGAATTACAGTTCTCTGGCTCTTCTTGATAGGAACAGTAACTGGTTGCTTTTGTAGCTCCAGTTCAAGCCAAGTTGGACCAAGTAGAATACTTTCTTATGATCAAGTTATGGAGTCATGATCACAAGAACAGCTTGAATGTTAAAAGATTTTTGTTTACATTTGAAACTTTTTTTTAGAAAAATTTTTCCCACTTCGACCTGTTCTGGGTTTTTTGATTTTAGACAAGTTTTAGGTTTTCAAAAATTAAGGCGTATACAGCTTTATACATTCAGATTTTATGTCGTTAGTAATTTCTAACTTTTTCTCTTAAATTTCTGGACTAGTGTTTGAATTTTTTTTCTTAGTGCATGAACCACATAATATTATAATGACTGTTTTCTTACCTTGGGAATTCCAATAATAGTTTCTTTAGTAATTGTTTTATAATTTTCTTTAGGTGGTATACAATTACCAACGCAAGTCAACTGTTGGCTGGAGTATTGGGACTGTCCTTTTGGATTTCATTGGGGGTTTGTTCAGCATTGGTCAAATGTTCATCATTTGTTACAACTATGGTGAGTACATTTTAATTGTTAAGCAACTTCCAAACATTTTTTTAATTAAAAATTGTTGAGCATATAAAAACAAAGTATGCTATTTTGCATCAATTGAAGACCATAGTGGAAGAACATTCTATTGGATAATATGGGGAGAAGAAGAATATTAGCTTTAAGGTTAAATTTGCTTTAAGTTTCCATTTTGATGTGTTGAAGACGGTTTATTTACATTGAAATATTCATTCAAATCTGATTCACCATAAAAAAAAAACTAGGTTTTAAATCAATAAAACAAATATGATATTCAAGGAAGTTTTACAAATTAAACTTGCGTGCTTATGTAATTATACTTAATTTTCGCTGAACGCTCTGAAATTTCTTTCAAATTAGAAAACGAAAGTTATAAATTAATAGTTTATAATAATTAACAATGCTATTCCTGTGAGAAAAAATCGGCTCGTGTTTTGCCTTCCTACACCCGTTTGGGTTCGAATTCCGAAAAATTGCTTTTTAAATGACGCCTATGATATAAAAAGAATATTTTCCTAAAATTTGGTAGCTGTACCTCCAGTAGTTTTGGCTAGGCGCTGATACATCAGTGAGTGAGTCAGTTAGGGCTTTGCCTTGTAGGTTAGTAGTTATGGTTATAAATTGAGTAATGTGTATCAAGAAATAGTCATGAGCTAAAAAAATACTTCATTGTCAAATCTTCCATTATAGTTTTAGTTCAATTTTGTATACTAACTGTGTTCGTTTTTATTTTTTTTTTAAATGTTCAATATTTATTTAAATACTATCTACTTTCAGAAGATTTATTAAAATAGTAAGCTCTATGATCGGTTCTTTATATTTCATAAAAATGTTTCCTGCTATACATTGTACAACACTTTTTCTACAAGTTCTGTCAATTTTGTGGTTTATTGTACAGTTTGTTGTTTCAATATTCTTATTTTTCTTTGCACCAGTTTCCACTTCTAAAACTCTAAATTGTATTTATACCTATAAAAGAGGGATTCTTGGTTTTTGGTCTTTTTTCTTCTTGGTTTCTTTAGAATTCTTCTACCATCTTCTCATGAATTTTCAAGACTGCAATCACTGCATGCAGCTTTTGTTATCTACGTTTATGTTTCAAAATGTTTTAGTTATCAACTTTTGTTTTTTTGGTTGACCCAATTCTTTGAATTTTCTCTTTTATAGATCAGTGGTCGACAATTCTTGGAAATTTCACCAAATTTGGATTGGGGATGATATCTATGTCTTACAATGTTATATTTTTGATTCAGCATTATTTATTGTATCCTACCAAATCAGTATTAAATACGAAAGATCTGTATCCTAAAGTCTAGTCATTTTGACATTGTAGAACTTTGATTATTATCGTCATTATTTTTAAAAAACACTTATTTTCTTAAATGGTTTGCAAAGCAGCTTAAACATCTTGTAAACTTAAATTGATGTAGCTTGTTGCAACCTAAATTGATGTACATTTTGGGTCCCTCATTTTAGCTTCCATGCTACATTTATAACATAAGTGGAAGCTATTATAACCTTTCTGTCTGTCACCCACTTTCATAGCCCAAACTACAAATGCTACGGAAAAGTGTGATACATAAAAAAAATTCCGGATATCAAAAATAGAATACATTGAAAATTTCTGAAAAGAATTCCAATTCAAAGTTCTTTGATTATTTAAAAAACTACAAACTTAAATTCTCATTTAAACATATTAACCCATTTTTATTAGAATGAAATCACCATTGCCATTCTCAACAATCGCTTGAGAAGCTTTAATTCTTTTAGACAGTAAATTAAAATATATATATATTTTTGTGACATCGATCAGTTTGAAATGTGGTCAAATATATTTCACTACAAGATTCTTTGTATGTTGATATGAAATGTTTTCATTCTATTTAAAAGCGAGGGAATATTACATATTTATTCTTTGAAACATAAACTAATTTTTGCAGGTGATAAATAATAATTATTAAATTTTTGAAATTAAATAATTGAAGCTAGCCAATTTTAGCATGTAAATGTTTAATATGGAATTAATGCTGTGTTTGGTGCTTTTTGCATCTTAAACACAACTGTTGTGTGAATGCAGGTTAACTGACAGATTCTGTTATAAACCTACTTGTTTCTTTTTATGTTCTTTTAAAGATGAACCAAATCATGCAACTTGTATTCGCATGTTTTGATGTTTTCTTCATGTATCATATACGATGCTGTAGATATAATTATGAATCTTTCTACACTAGTTAAAAATTTTAAAATGAAATTAGTTTATTTTTATTCCATATTTATTATGAAGTTGTAAAATTTTGGAACTTTGGATTCTCAAATGCATTTGAAATGTGAATCTCATTTTGCATTTTAAACGGATATTAACGCATCGGGTTGCTTATTAACTAAACTTATTTGATAATTTTAAATATCAATGCTCAACTGGTATTTAATTACCATATTTCTGGTGTGTTATGCTCTATACACAACATAGTTTTCTATGAGGATTTATCCTAAAAAGTTTAATTTGAACTTACACTTGTTTTCCATTTTTAAATTCAAATTATTACTCTAAGTCATTTAAATGACATATTTTGTTAACATTATAATTAAAATAATTATAATGTGAGGCCTTTTTTAATAGATATTTAGAAATATGCTGCCATTTTTAACTGTAATAATGTTTTTATTGAATTCAATTTTTTTCGCTGTAAAAATGTCCAAAACCTGCATTTAAGTTGTATTTTTCTAAATCATTATTTGTATTGATAATACACATTTTTATGTTATTTTAGAAATAAATAATTCTATTATGTTATGTATTAGTTTTAAATGAACACTTTGCTTGCAAAAATGTGAATGTAGTTTTATATTATGATCAATAAAAATCACAGTTTGAAACTTTGCATTAAAAAAGATAATAAGATTTTTGCAATTTTTCCATTTAATTATTAGAGTTTAATTTTGCATGATATTTAAAAAAAAAAGGTTATTATTCTCTCTGTAGTTCTGCCTTAAAATTTTTCAGGATATTTCATAAAGATTTTATTTAAGTTTTAAAGAAATGTCTATTTTATTAATATCAATATGGATGCATTATATATGCCAAGTTAAAAACTAAAATGTTGAGTTTTTTTTTTAACCCTTTCAGTCCCAAGGATGCCATTTAGCATCATCATGTTTCTGATCATAATTTTAAAAAAATCATAGGGCTGACATCTATTGTGATTAATAAAAAATATTTTCTAATCGAAAAAGTTTGAAGAATCGAATGATGTGCTCAGCGTGTAAAATACTTTTTTGCGTGTATAGCAGTTTTGCTACACCAAAGTACTTGTGTGTAGCAGTTTTTAATTAATGCATAGCACTTTTGAAAAAATTTAACTGTCCTACAATCGCAAAACTACGGCGATCTGAAAGTCGCGAAACTACGGGGGTTCAAATGTCACAGAACTCCAGGTATCCGGAAATCGCGAAACTTCGGGGTTCCGAAAATCGCGAAACTCCGGGGATACACAAGTCGCAGAACTCGGGGACCCGAAAGTTGCGAAACAATGGCGATCCGAAAGTTACGAAACTACGGCGATCCGCGACTTCCGAATCGCCGTAGTTCTAAAACGATTTAGCTTTGTATCGCAACTAAATGCGATACAAAGCTAAATCGCTGTCGCAAGTTTTCATTTTGGTGTCGCGTTTTGCGATGCGATACCGCTTATTTTACACGCTGGATGTGCTTTTTGATATCATAAATGGCTATAGACGATATCAGAAATTTGTTTCTGAAATGATGATGCCACATTGTCATTGGGACTGAAAGGGTTAATAAATTATGACATAATAAACAACAAATATTATAAAAGAAGCAATAATTAATAAAAATTAAAAAAGAAAGAATAGATATCCCAGTATTTATCAAAAATAACTAAATCTTTTTATATTTTAGATGACTGGTATTCCCTGATTGGAAACTTCACCAAATTCGGACTGGGCCTTGCTTCGATCACCTTCGACGTAATTTTCATGATTCAGCATTTTATCTTGTACAGACATGGACCAGGTTCTTCACAGAGTGACGTTGAAGAACTTGTACCATAAAGGGGCATCACCAAAGCATTCCTGTATCTTGTTCGACTCATTTTTTCCTGTTTTGTTTTTCTATTTATTTATGACTTTATCTCTGCTGAGTTTGATATTACGTTTTAGTAGTCCTCAAGAACTTTTAGGCATGGTGACATGTTATTATTTCAAGTAGTCCTTACAAACTTTTAGACTTACAAGTTATGACCTGAACTGTTTTTTAATAAAAAAAAGTCTGCCTTGCTTGCAACTAATCGGCAACTGAAAAATTGTCAAGAAATTTATCGAATCTTAAATATTGAACCTACTAACTTAGAAGAACAACTTTACTAACTAACTAAGAACTTCTAACAGAAGATTATCATTACCAAAGCATTCCTGTATTTTTTGGACCAAATTTTTCCTGTTTTTGTTCTATTTTTTTATGAATTATGACTAGTTCATTTTGAATTAAGGTTTTTGCAGTCCTCAAAAACTTTTAGGCATAGTAAGATGTTATAATTGCAAGAAATATACTTTTTTTAAAATTATAAAAGGTATATCTTGGTTGCAGACAGGCAACTAAAAATTTGCAAGACATTTTTTGAAACTAAAATGTTCATTAAATCCATATTGAACCCACTAACTTAGAACTCCTAACATAGAGGGTCATTACCAAAGCATTCCTGTATTTTGTTTAACTAAATTTTTCTTGTTTTTGTTTTTCTATTTATTTTATGACTTTATTCACTCAGATTGGATTTATGTTTTTGTAGTCTTCAAAAACTTTTAGGCATAGTGATATGTTTCAATTGCAAGAACTTAAATGTTTTAACTTAGAAGAACTTAAAAAAAAAAAAAAAAAAAACTAAAAAAAAAACTAAAAACTCCTAACATAAGGGAGAAGGTGGGGGGTTATTACCAAAGCATTCCAAAATTGTTTGACTCAATTTTTCTTGTTTTTTTCCCTTTCCTATTTACTATAACTTTGTTTAGTTTGTATATAAATTTATGTAGTCATTATAGACTTTTGGACTAAGAAGTTTTAATTGAAAGACTTGCAATTTTTTTTTGGTATAAAATCTATCTTGCTTGCAGATAGGCAACTAAAAAATTGCTAAGAAATTAATTGCAGCTTGAATATGGATCTGCATTCAACCCACTTTGGTAATTATACTCTAGTAGAAGGACTTAGGACATCCAAGTTAGAGCATCATTACCATAACATTCGTTTGATTGTTTGACTCAGTTTTTCCTGTTTCTTTTTTCCTATTTATTTAATAATGACTTTATCTATGCTCAGTTTGTATTTGGGTGCATGTAGTGCTCAAGAACTTTTTGGCATAATAAGTTGTTATAATTGCAAGACCTGAAATGTTTTTTTTTTAATTTGTAAATTTTTCGTTCTTGCGGAGGGGCAACTAACTTAAAAAATTAAAAAAAAAGTTTAGCTATGGATCCATATTGAACCCACTTATTAAGAGGAACTAACATAGAACTTCTAATGTGGAGGGTTATTAAGGGTTAAGTATTCCTGTATTGTTCGAATAATTTTTTACTGCTTTTCCTTTCCTATTTATTATGACTTTACCTCTGCTCAGTTTATAGTTGGGCTTATGTAGTCCTCAGGAAATTATAGGCATATTTCACTTGTCGACAGGCAACTAAAAAATGTGAACAATGACTTTATCTCTGCTCAGTTTGTATTTGTGCTTATTGTAGCTCTTAAGTACTTTTAGACATTGTCAAATGTTATTTGTCTTCAAATAAATTTTTTTAAATATAAAAATCTGTCTCGTTTGCCGACGAACAACTAAAAAATTACAATGAAGTTTACTTATGGATACATATTAAACCCACTAACTTTATTTAAAAAAAATCTTGTTACATCAAAAGAGGTTTTCAAGCTATTAACGAGAGTTAACTATGGTATGTAGGGCGAATCACAACCACTAATTGAACTAATCAGACACAAAACATTTACTGACTAAAAGCATAGGTAAAACCTTTACTTTCTACAAATAATAGGTTAAGTAACTTTTAACCTTTATGTTTTGATTGACTGAATTCGTTAGTTCTACTTATCCTATTTTACATGCATTGAGCATTTGTTTTAAAGGTTCACTAAAACTGTGTAATCGTCCATATGAAAAAAATCATGCAGTGTAGAATGTATCCGTATGACTTGTTTACTAATCTAATTTTAATTATTAAAACAATTTATAAAAGGTTCTTTATACATACAGACAGGATCTCTATAGTCAGAATAAGTACTAATGGCAAGTGTTTTTACTTTTTACTGTCGTTGTCTATGGCATGAGAATATTTTAATATGGTTATAAATATTTGTGATTTAAGTTCAGTATTGTTATTTTTGATTTAAGTTTCTTTCTTATATAAAATTTGGTCACAGTTGTTAAATTTTTGTTACTTGTTCCAGTATCTATAAATGTATATTCATATTATCCTAAATTTATCATTTTATATAATGTCTAAACCATGTGAACAATTCACATCAAAAAACTAACTACAAATTTTAATATTTAAATATTTGTTTAGTATGTGTGTTTCAGATATAATTTATTGTGTATCACAACAAACATATATTAATAAACAAAGTATATGAACATTTTATAAAAACTTAAGTATGCCATTTAAAATTTTCTTTAATATTCAGCTTATTTTTTCTGACTATAAAATGTTTATGAAATATATTGTACAACCCTGAACGTTTGGTGCTCAAAATATGTTAAAGATGATAACATGTATATTTTCTTCTTTCTTTTGTGATATTTTCTTGTAATGCTTTATGTACCTAATGCCCTTGCATATTAATGTGTGTGAAAATTTTTAATCTTGCATATTATATATCTTGTTGATTAGTGTAGTTCACGTTAATGTTATTAAAGTATATATAAAGGCAATCTCACTATCTAAGTGTGTACCGTAGATTGATAGGTTAAAATAAATATAATGAACACTATTTTTATTTCTCTTGCTCACTATTATATAATGATAATTCTTCTATTTTTTGTTTTTATAGTTATTGATTAAATGTACATTTTATTGTAATGATGTTTACTTTCGCAAAAATGACAAACTCCTATTTCTATGCAAAAAAATTTACTTATGAATGGGAGCTGGTCTCTAAATCGAAGTCCCTTTGTATTATTCCAATGGGAAAAAAATTTCTAATCCTCATTTCACCCACAGTATGTTCAAACGTTCGTTTATATGATAAATGTAGCTGACTTACTGTCTCTATAATCACATTTTTTAAAATTGGTTCGAATATTATTTTAATTTTCAATTTTACACAAAATATATTCGAACCAACTTCAAACACTAATTATAGGGAACCTGCAGGTCAGCTATATTGATTGTATGCTATAAAAACCAGTTTGTAAAAATACTAAAATATTCAATACAGCTGGAGAGCTGTGGCTTAGAACATTATTTCTTCCCATTCGATTAACACAGAGGCACTCTGGTTTAGAGACCCGCAGTCAATTCGGGCTCATTCATCCTTAACTCACTTTCTCTTCTTGAACTCACAAAATTTACTGTTCACGATTTTAATATTTTTAGTAGGAAATAGTTTTGTGAATGTAGAGCTGTATATTTCTTTCTGGGAAGTTGTAGAATTTGAAGTTGCTGGTCAATTCTGTTGCGTGCATGTAGTAGAAGCATGTAAAACAAAGCTATCTAGATGTTTTTATTTATGAAATGAGTTGAATTAATAAATGAACTTTATTTCAATGGTTTTTCTTTTGTACTATAACCTCAACAAGATGTGCACAATTTAAAACAAATACACGGGTGTTTAGCCCATTGCAGACCCCCCCCCCCCCCCCTATTTACACGGACTTGGGACCGGCATAGGGACGAAACAAGCTCCAACCCATGGCTGAGTTTTTTTTTCTGAGGCCCCATGCTCCAGCGATGGAGTGAAAGAGGGACAAAGAAAGGATACTTGTTTTTATTTGCTAGTAAAGTTGGTGTTTTCCTGTCCAAAACTTAACCCTCCTATGCGAGAAAAACTAGTTAATTATTGGTAAATACTGGGAAAACCTTTTTCTTAAAAAAAAAAAAAAAAAAAAAAACTTGGGAAATACCTTTTTAGTATATACTCTTACCTAGAAAATTCCTTTTAATTAATTTAAAACGTTTATATAAAAGTTTTCTTTGTTTTCATCCTAATTTTGTCTGGGTGGAGGATCCCTTGTTAAGCTTGGGTTTTTTGTTCCACTTCATTCCCATTATTAGCCATCATAGTTTGACAAAGCCCAGTAAAGTCATTCGATTTTATTTCTAAATTTAGTTGACATAATTCAATTATTATTTATCCTATACAATATTTTAATGAATATTCACCACAGAAAATACTTTAGTAATTATGTAGATGGAACACATAAATAAACAAAAGTACCTGGTTATTATATTACCATAGATGTAAAACATTTAAATATTGAAGATCCTTCCTTAAGTCCATTATAAATATTTATCAAAATGTTAAATTAAAATTATTTTAATTACCATTAAATAACATTTAGTAATTTATTGTTATTTCAATTAGGTTTTTGTAAATAAGTTTTTACTATGTAATTTATCAGTGACATCAAAAACCTTGCCAACCCTGCTTGCTAGGCTCAATAGCATAGCCAGAATTGTTATAAGGATTTTTTAGTAACAGAAGTTTGCTTGTGTCGACTCCGTTTAGCCAAGCTGAATTAAGATTAATTAAACTGATTACTGTAAAGTCTTAATTATACGATTACCTATTCAGAATAAGATTACTTCATTATAATGATCTTAAACATGTGTTAACTAAAAATTCATTTGTCTTGGAGAAATTTAATTATCTATTTAAATAGGCATTCTTAATAAATCTGATAACAAAATGAAAAAAAAAATAATTTCAAATTATATATATGCATAACCTGAAGCATAACAAAAGAATGAGTCACAGAAGTTTTTAGACTAATAGACAAAAAACTAAACTTATTTTATAATTTTATTAAAATCCTTTGAAACCAAAATACACATAATAAGAAACAGTCGAAAATTTTTTCAACCAATACAACCATTCAAATATAAATGTCATTGACTTCGAAGATTACACAGATAAAATTCAAAATGCAGGTTTCCACAAAATAATATAGACACATCGGGCTTCTAAAAACTGACTAGTGGACCTATAGATTGTACTCTGGAAAAAAAATTTATATCACGCAATAAAAGCATACAATCCTCACATCTATATTTATAGGAACAAACCTAAAAACATTTCCTTGAAAGCCCAAATATACATTGTCTAATATTGAGTTAACAATAAAGTATATAATTTGATAAATTCAATATTGGAGTATTATATGTATACTGTAAATGTTGAATTGTGGTACACGTAATGATCTAAGAGTACAGGTACAGCCAAATCTTGTTTACACGAACTCGCTTAACACAAAATTTTGCTTAAGATGAACTGAAGCCTATAAAGCTTCGAGTTAATGATAAAAAAATATCTTAATATGAAATCGCTTTAGGTGCAAACCTGTTTAGACCTAACAAAAAAATTGAGGATTTGACTTTTGTTCAGTTAGTGATTCAAAGTCACAAAGAACAAATGAATCACAACATGAAAAAAAATCGCGGAAAGTAAACATAAATGTCTTCTACTTCTGGGAAAATCACAAGGTCTCCCGTGATTTGAAGTTTTACTCCAATTGCTGTTCCTTAAAAATGTTCTATAACAGGGTGGCTACAGAATCTGTGAAAACAAATTCCCTGACTCCAGGCTGAATGGAAAAAATTTCCCTGATTAGCGGCAATGAACTATATTAGCAAGCTGGTTTCCTTCTGGTATTTGTAAAACCACTTTCTAGTATATTTAACATTAAAAAAAGATTTTTTTTAAAAATAAATTTAATTAATGAATATACAATGAGCATTTTGAAACAAATCTATAAAAAAAGCAAGCGTTAAAGTCCATATAATTTTTTTAGTTATGATAAGACTTTAAGCAGCAACTCAACCACTTAGATGAAAGCCTTTTCCGGATTAAACTTTTTTTTATCTCTTCTTTTACACTAAAATGTTAAAATGGCACTTTTGAAAATTTTCCCTGATTTTTAACAAAAATCACCAATTTTCCTGACTTTTCCCTGATTTTTCCAGATTGATTAAATTCCCTGACTTTTCCATGATTCCCTGATTTCCCTGATCCTGTAGCCACCCTGTATAATATGTACTAGTCCAAATGAACTGTATTAATTGAATTACTAATTCTATACATTGTAAAATTAGAATAAATTTTATAAGTTATTTTTATAAACTATTCAATGCAAAAAATTACGATGATTAACACAGAATGTTTTGGAGTTCCCTTCGTGTTCGCGTAAACAGGGTTCAACTGTACTTGGGTTGGGTGGAGAAAGTTCAGATAAGCGAGATTTTGGGGGCAGTGGGGGGGCTTCTTCGTTTTCTTCTGGTACTGGCAAGAGGGAGGTCTTTAGTTCGTTCTTGGGTTCACAGATCAGGATGTAGCCCATGTCCTTTTTCTGAAAAGGTACAAGATTAAAATTAGAAGAAAATAAAGTATATAGGCTAAAACTCATTACGGCGATTGGCAAAAAAAAAAAAAAAATAGCCACGCAGAAATAGCTTCCTGCTTAAGGGGTTCAGTATGTTGTATATCGGTAATGTTAAATTGGCCAATTCTAATGTACCTTTTCAAAATAACTACTGATCAGATCATCTTAAAATTTTCTGTGTGTGTTATACCAACCTTATATATTAATCTGAGGTTAAAATTTTTTTTTAAATGACTGTTATAATTTTTTTTAATAAAATAAGTTTTAAAGTACCCAAAAAATCATGAAATTTTTCACTTTTTTGCCCCATAATTTTTTTTTCACTTAAGTTTTATTGAAATTTATAACCTCAGATTATTCTATACTATGTATTACATCATATAAAAAAAAGTTCACGAGAAAGCATAGCATAGTTTTAGAGAAAAGGTACAACAAAGTTCAAAAAATCAAGTTCTGAGAAAAACACGTTTAAATTTTTTATTGTTAATCCATTTCCTTATGAAAGGGTTAAATAAAACGTCTTTTAATGTCAAAAATATTTTTCCAATCGCCTTGATACTTTGTGACATTATTAATAAAGGTTGCAATAGTATTTTAAACCTATAATTTTGTTTTTGATTTTTTCACCGATTTTGGGGTACTGAATCCCCTTAAGGTCATTTAAATAAACAAAGTGGATCATACTGTAGCAAAGTAAGACTTGAAAAGTTAGGGAGCCGTGGCTCAGCTGTAAAGCATGGTACTGCAAACTAGTTTGTGGTATTAAGTCTGGGCATAGCCTTACTTTATAATTTCGTTATTTCTTAGTTTGAATTGTTTCTCATTAATTCCAGCTTATTTCTTAATGATGTAAATTTTTTTGATTTCCAGAACCTTCTAGTCTAGAAGGTTATACTTCTGCATATACAGGATTGTAACCAGTCAGTAGGGGCATTAAAAGTCTTGAGTTGAGACCTCACCTATAGCTATCTTGTCATTATTTGAATTCAACGTGTTAACATATTTAACTCTCCATTTATGCAACAATATCACACAACAAATGAAGATCCTAATCCAGAATAATTTATGTAGTAATACAAATTAAAAAGAAAAACGAATGAAAATATTTTTTAAATAATTTTTTTATTTGGAAATGTTAATGGCGTAAAGTCACCATAAATGAGTAAAATGTAAAAATAAACAAAAATATTAATTTCTAGTCACTCAATATAAAGTTGAACTACCACAAAGAAAAGAGTTACAACAAGTCATAGTTTAGATAAAAGCAACCAGCAACAATAAGAATTTTGCAATAGCTAATTTGGTTCATTTAACTTTTGGAGTAGATATGCAAGCAATTCTAGCACTGCTTGGAGCAATTACATGCTGAGTAAGTATTCTTTAGACTAACAGAGATCCACTGAGCATTCTCCAGGCTATCTCTCTCGTGGTTTTCAGTAAACGGCGAGAGCGTTAGTGTTCTAAACCTATCTTATTTGAGGTTTTGCTGTGAGGTTAATCGCAATTGATTTTTCAAACCCAAGTAAGGTGCATAGTAACCCTAATAGTGATCTGCATAGTAATCAGTAACACCATAGTGATTCTATTCCTACCTTTGAAGCATTGATGTACTGGTTCAGTGCAATGACCACATTACCTAGACACCTAGCACCACACGTTTCCTATCACTGCACAATGCCAAGTTAGTGTCTCTTACTCCCTTACGCTAATAGTGATCTGCATAGTAATCAGAAACACTATAGTGATTAGATTCCTACTTTAGAAGCATTGATGTACTGGTTGGAAGCAGTGACCACATCACCTAGTGGTAGCATCACTCAGATTTTGATGATTGTAAGAATGTGCGATATCACGTTATTGAAGTAGTTTTGAATAACTAAGACATTGAAGTCAGTTGAGACTTTAGAATGAGAAAAGTTGGTTTAAAATAAACCGTTATGCTTGATTTGAAAGATTAATTTACAATGCAACTTATACGACTCGACACTAGACATCTAGCACCACACCTTTCCTACCACTGCTTAAGGCAATTAAGTGCCAAGTTAGTGTCCCTTAAGCTAATAGTGATCTGCATAGTAATCAGAAGGACAATAGTGGTTCTTTTACTACCTTTGCGGCATTGATGTACTGGTTGGGTGCAGTGACCACAGTAGCCATACACAGCCAAATCAGGGCCACTATGCAGCCCATCAGGACGATGACCAGCAGCCAGCAGGGGATTCCTGATTGGTGGGACAGGCATTCCATCCAGCCCACCTTACCACTCTGGTTTGTTTTCAGGGCTAAGCTCTTTGAGAATTGTTATCAAAGTTTCCTGACTTTTTTTTAGCAGAGACAATACCTATAGTCCTTTCGATATGCAAGCTTTGAAAACACTTTATTCTCCCATCTTGGAGGTTCTTTTTTCCAGGAGTTTTGATGTTCGGAACCTACACTTTGTTGGAGGCTAAGCTGTTACATTAATCGTAATCGCTTTCTACCCAGCTCAACCCAAATAGGATAAAAAAAGAAGAAAAAACAGTTAAACACAGCATTTCCTATAAAACCACATCATTGGAAGAAAGTAAGCTTCAAAGCTAGCCTTATAATCAGAAGAACTATAGTGGATCTATGCGTACCTTTGAAGCATTAATGTACTGGTTAAGTGCAGTGACCACATTATCTAAACACCTAGCACAACACCGCCCGAAACAATTAAGTGCCAAGTTAGCAATAGTGATCTGCATAATATCAGGACTACAGAGTTCTATCCATACCTTTGAGGCATTGATGTACTGGTTGGGAGCAGTGACCACAGTAGCCATGCACAGCCAGATCAGGGCCACTATGAAGCCCATCAGGACGATGACCAGCAGCCAGCGGGGGATTCCCGATTGGTGGGACAGGCATTCCATCCAGCCCACCCTGACACCCTCTTGCCAAACTCCGGTTGGCTGGTAGTCTTTCAGGCCCAGATCGTTGTTAGAAACAGCTGAACAGGAAGAAATATGTATTATGAGTAATGTAACCATACGTTTTGGTCTCCCTCGTTTTCTTTTGCCTTAGAAAAGAATATGCAAGGCAAAAGAAAAAGAAGGAAGCCCAAAAGAACAATCAACAATGAAGTAAAAGAACTAAACAAATCATGGGGAGAGTTTAAGACCATTGCTGCCAACAGGATGAGGTCGCAGATCATGACGGAGGCCCTATGCTCCATGTTGGAGTGAAAGAGGTACAAGGAAGGAACCATACGTCCAGGTTTTTGACATGACAGTAACGCTTTTGTATTGCTGTTCCGTGAACAGTTTGTCCTGCCAAAACATCATGCTCATCTGTTAAAGCTCCGAAAAACTTTTGAACTATAAATTAAATATAGATTTTGCTCACATTTTTAATAAACTTCGTTTAAAAAGTTTAACTTATTAGTTCTTTATATTTGATTATTAAAGGGATAATGCTAACTATTTATTAGGTATTTCCCAGTTATTAGTTGTTGATTATTAGTTTTTAGTAGCTAGTCGGTACCCTGAGTCATGCTGGCTAACAAGAATTCAAGACTAATTCACTTGGCAAGCGATATTTTATTCATCAAAACGACAATCACATGCAGGTATCTAAGACCTAGGGCTCGACACAACTGGAGTTTATATATTGTTAGCAATCTGACGATCGAATCTAGCGGCTCAGTGCTGCCAGACCCAATTGCCACAAGCCCAATTGCCAACCATTTGATGAAATTTTAGAGAGTATTAGTACTTGAAAAAGTTCTGGGGGGGGGGGGGGGGGTAGAATAAAATGTCTTGATGTCGGGTTTTGAAAATCTGGTCATCTTAATTATATGAATTTTTGGTTATAATGTTAGAATAGATTTTAGGCTTCATGTTATTTTTGTACGTTAGGTTATCATAACTTTTCGAAGTCTAGAAAACGTGAACAGGACATGCTTTTTTAACAATTGAAGCTAATGTTTATTTAATTTTTTTTTGTGGGAGAGGGTATACAAAAACTACATTAACCCTCTAATGAATACTGTTGCCATATGGCAACAAGTAACATAATCCACTTTACCCCATTAAAGTAGAACTCCTTGACAAATCTGTTTTTTTTTTCAATTTTGAAGTTTTAGTTACTAATAACCCTTATAGATGACAGTAGTGAAAATGTATTCAAAATTAAAGAGTGAAGTTACTAACTGTTGTGAAATTACGTCTTTGGCAGTATTCAAAGTATGATAATATTAGTATTAAATACAAATAATTATACAGTTCAAATGGGTTATTTTAATATATATATATATATATATATATATATATATATATATATATATATATATATATATATATATATATATATATATATTATATATATATATATTAGTGGTTTCCTAGTCATTCTTATTAAAATTGGAATTTTGCAGTTGGTTTTTGTCAAATGGAAAAAAATCAAAAAATAAAATTATTTAAATTCCAATGCAGTTAATATTTTTTCAGTATTTTTTCCATAATGTACTAGTATTAAAGATACAAATATATTTTTTCAGAATGAAAAAAAAAAATTCATGCATTACAGGGTTAAAAAAGTATTGGAATCAACAACACAAAAATATTGAATCATACTTTTTTATATTTGTCTATTATAATGTGCAAGATGTATTAACTAGTTTTACTACTATCCATGATTACAAGTTTATCCAAACAACACGCCAATAACAACTCACAGTATTCCAGGCTCTCCACCACTTTTGGGCTGGACTGCACGACCACCATCTTCCCGGAGTCCTCGTTCACGTACACGGTCCACGAGGTCGACATGAGCTGCTTGACGTGGTGCGCCATGGTGTTGTAGGCGCTCCTCACGTAGGCCAGGGGTAGAAGAAGGTGGAGCGTCTTCACGTTGTTCTCCTGTTGAACACGAGAGAGGTTTAATTGAAGTATTGCTGAGCTAATGCATTAGTTATAGTAACTTTTGAGCAGCATCATACTTGAACAACACCCTCAACACAAGTGAAGAGCTTAGTGGAAGAACGTGCTAAGCACCATTTTAAAAAAAAATGGAGATTTTTGTGTCAATGAACAGATTATTCCATCCCTGAAAGACAACATGCTTTTCCTTTCTCATACATTTGAAGTTAAGTATATTTTTTACAGTTTGCAAGACCGATTTCAACTGATTTAAGTGCAAACGAAAAACTTAAAAGCACATTTTCTCATTTTCACCTTTTTGTCACTTAGCACGTTCTTCCACTAAGCTCAAGTGACATAGTCAGACTTTGTTTTTTTTTATTATTGTCGCACTAGAGCTACACGAGGGCTATTGGAGACGGCGTTGTATTTCAGAACCAGTCAAGTGATGAGAGGGCACCTAAATAGGCATCCAATGCATACGATGTTAAGGGCAACATCGTATGCATTGTTAGGACTTTGAAGGATATCCTATATTGGGATTTCAGTTAGCTTCTTTAAGAAGAATTATTGTCATGGTGCGCTATGGAATTGTAGGGCTCCTTACGTAGGCCAGGGGCAGGAGTAGGTGGAGCGTCTTCACGTCGCTCTCCTGTTGAACATGAGAGATTAGTTTATGACTTGAGTGGGGTGGCCGTTTAGGACCAAACTCCACTGGTCTATTGCACTAACCCCATCGTATAAGGCTGCTCATCACCCCCATACCCGGTCCTCCTTCGACCGGGCTGGCAAATGGTAAGTCTATGGGGGAAAAAATGGTTTTTGTTCCCCCCAAAAAAAACAATGAAATTATAGGAATATTTTGATGCGGTTCTTTTTAATTCATAAAACTCCAATAAGGTTGTGCTTATAGAAGTTATTTCTTAAAAAACGTTATTTAATTTTTTTAAATCTAAATTTAAAAAAAAAAAAGGTAAATAATGTTTCAAAAAAATTGACCTCTAAAAGCACAACTTTATTGGAGTTTTATGAATTAAAATAAAACGGCATCAAAATATTCCGATAATTTCAATGCTTTTTTGGGGAACAAAAACCATTTTTTACCCATAGACTTACCTTATGGGGGTGATGGGGGTATGGGGGTGATGAGCAGCCTTAACCGTGAAGCAGGCCGATAGCTGAAATGAATCTCAGAGTTTCCCTGATTGGTAAGCTCCCAGGAATCGATACAATGGTACCCAAGATACTCAAATCTTTGTGCAGAGTAGTTGTCACATTCGCAGAGAACATGAAACGAACTTTCCTCAACCTGTTGACATGCCCTACAGAGAGGGTCATCTTTTACACCCATAATATTCAGATGTCTATTGAGAGCACAGTGACCTGTTAGTAGCCCAATAGCTACACGAATCTCTTTCCTGCTAAGGCTAAGTAATTTCTTGGCTCTTCGCCATGGAGCACTCTGGTTGAGCTCCCTAGCCTGCCTTTAAACGGCTGCCATTTGCCAATTAGTAAAATTGTAAGCTAGGAACAGCCATAGTAGGAGATTAGTTTAGTTCGGAATTATTGTCACACTAGAGCTACACAAGGGCTATGTATACGAGCATGCCCACCTAAATTTCACCAGTTCTTAAAAATTCATTTAAAAAAAGACTAAGAGCTCTCTAACTTTCCCATGAACTTAAATACATGTGTTATCAAATAACTATTTAGTTATTAAAAAAAATAACCTAAAATAACTTTATCTGCTTTCTTGGATTATGCAAACAATAAATTAAAATCGAATAGGAATTGATTGACATTGAAAAAGTGTTTTTAATGAAGCCAAAATTAACGTTTGCAACACTTCTTGAAAAATTTGTCAGCCCAAAAAATTAAGGACTTTTCAAGGTGGATAATGTTTTCCAAGACCATGAATGTTTTTTTCAAGCACTTTTCAAGGACTGTGGAAACCCTGATCAGGTGAATTTGAGCAGTTTATGAAATTTCCCTTACCACAAAATAAAATCATTCAATGGTTTATCAGGTTGCCATATACTGTAGAAAGTCCCTCTTTGAAGGATAAACTATAAAATTCCAAGCACTTACATGTCCTCTGTTCATCAAAGGGAAGGCTCTGCACCCCAAGTTGCAAGCAGAAGCAAAAGTTCCATTTGTAAATGCTTCTGAACATGCTAAAAGGGACAAATGTAAAAAATGCAGATAAGTAAACATAAATTCTAAAATCTTACATTGTATATTTTAAAAAATGTTGGCATGTTATGTAAAGCGTAAATCATTCCCGTATTTCATCTGTGGATTTTACACTCACTAACTCACCTGATTCACAAAGTTTTACAGTTTTGTTGGTGTCCCGCTCCTCCATTCCTTTTGCTAACCCAATAACTGGAAATAGACGGCACCCTTCATTGCATGCCTTCTGTAAACTCTGAAGAAAAAAAAAGATTTCAAAAAGTAAAATAGCCCAAAAAATAAAAATAAATAAAACTGTTTATAGCATTGAGCTAGAAGGGGAAGAAGTGAAGTGTCAGCGAGCCGAAAACCCACTCTTGAGCGAACAGAGCAGAAAAGAACTATTTTCCCTAAACTTGTATACAAAGCTTGTATGAGACCCTTCTATCATATTGACTTAGGCTCTCAAAAGTATATTAAAATTTTTAGTTCAAAAGAAATTAACTTTCTTTAACTCTAAATTCCAACTTTTTTAAAGAAATAACCATGTGGATTATTAAGAACCAGCATTGATGACTCTATTTTTACAATAGAGTAGTCAATGAGTGGAATGCTTTGCCAGAATATGTTGTGTATTCGAAGAGAGTTAAAGATTTTAAGAAAAATCTCGATAGTTACTGGAAATTGGTAAGGAATTATTTTTTGGACCAACCTTGCTGGCCTGTTGTTGGTCGACAATTTTTGTATTTGTATTTGAAAACAAACCCAATAGCGAAATGGGCAAGTTTCTAGGTTTTCTGCTCAGTTTGATTCTGCTGCAGTGTCGTGTATTCCTCCGCGTTTCGTTATTGAACCAGCTCGTTTGCTGCCCTGTTCAGTGAATCACACACCTCACTCCAGTTTTCCTTCTACCTCAATGAGGTAAGTTTATTGAATGAAACAAGAATGAGCTATTTTAAATTTAAAAAAAAAATCTTAATAATTGGATTGGATTTGAGATTAAGCCACCCATAGGCTATCGTTCATTTGCTCGTTCCCTCTATAGTTCAATTTTGCCTAATACATTTGTTTATACTTTTTCCCATTTCGCAGGGGGCCAAGGTATAAGGTCAACAAAAATATACGAGGTACAATTGTTGCCAAACAGAAAATTTCCAATTTTTACCTTTAACTGTGCGTACTGTGTTTTGTTAACAAAAATTAGGATCAGATTTACTGTACGGTCACCCTTGGCACGATTTTTTCATTTTGGCAATAAATAGTTTTTTCGGACAACTATTCTCTGACTTGGCTCAAGTTGGATAAAGGTATTGCTTATTTTTTTCGTTATTTTTGATTTCAGCAATTTTTTTGTTCATCTTTTCGACCACTCAACCTTTTCAATACGCACTTTTCTTCGAATCGTGGTCTTTGAAAAAGTCCCTCAAGTATAGATTTTGGCGATATTTTAGAAAATTTTACAAGGGTGACCGCTTAGTAAATTTCTCAAAAATTCCATTTGACAAGATTTGCAGCCAAAAGTACCAAACTATCCTAGGGTTTTATTTACTTTGAATAATATTTTCAGAAATGAACTTAATTCACACACACTGAATAGCTTTAGAAATATATGTACACTCAGTAAGCAGTTTAAATGTATGGCTTGGTTGAATTAATGTTTCACTAGAGCCAAATTAAGGCATTAAACGGCTCTTCTGTATGTCCAAGTCAAAATTATAACTTCTATGCATTTTTTAAGTGTGAGTAGTGTATTAAGTAAGCTTAGACATTAACTTAACTTTCAAAATATAAAAACAAACACATTATTTTACGTTTATATCATAGTTTTAGTACATAATAAAATTTTACTACATTTGAAAACTTGAAAATCAATTATAAAATTTTAAAAAAATCAACTAATTTTTGTTTAGTAATTTATTTTACAAAATGGCTAAAAATTTATCAAATACATTTATCCATTCACATAAAATCTTTATTAGTGACTTACTGGTGCAGCATTGGGCAAGTTTCTTTCACAGTGCGATTCACAAACCGGAACGCCTTTCAAGAATTTTTCCAAAGGTGTGCAAGATATACTTTTGATAAAGAAAATGCATAAAATTGAAAATAAACAAATATGTGCACGAAACATATCGAAATAGAAAATTAAAAGTATTTTAGTGATACAATATCGTAGACAGTGTCAACAACAATGTCGAAATCAATAACAAAACCAGTTACATCTACGGTTAGAGTTTAAGGCTATTAACTGTAAGATTAGGTTTTGGTTTGGTTTTCTGTATGATAAAAAAAATACATGAGCGCGCTTAGAAAATGCGATAGTTTTTGTTCAATGGAAGAGGTTTTTCGCAATTTAAACAAATCGATTCGCGTTTCTACGTTTATATCTAAGTTGTTTGTCAAGGAAAAATATTCGTGTAGGATTCATCTTTCCATTATCACATTTCATTATGGGGACATTCACGGCCGCATCCACCTGAGCTTCAATTCCAAATCACTGAGGAAAACAAGCGGTTAGACAGGTTAAAGCAGACTTTCAGTAGGACTTCAGTAGGATAACATTAGCACGTGTTTCGAGAGATGTATTGGCTATCGAATTCCGCACCTAAACATAAATCTAACGCACCTTTTGGAAGGGATTGGACTAACAGCTGATTAAAAGTGTAAACGCTTCTTATTTACATGGTATACATTTTGTTTCATCATTTAACTGCTCAGTTTCTTCACAAGATGGTAGTTTTAAAGACCGTCTTCAAATTTAGAGTCTTACTAAATAAATTATCTTTCGGAATATATCTCTAGTTGACGAACAGTAGGTAATTTGGTAACTTAATCGTTTCCAGCTGTTTATTTCTAGGTTCCTTTAGGAGCTTTAACGCATCCAATTACGCATTGCAATTTAGAAACATGGTCAAGCGACGAGGTTGACACGCCGCAGTAGTGAACTCAGAACAAATACAGGCAAACATACAACACACAAATTTCCATATGGCCAATCCAGGATTCGAACCCAAGACTTTCTGACTACCTGACCAGCTCTGACCATTCAGCCGCCAAGTCAGCGCCAACTTGGTGAATGATTTGGTGCTTTTCGAAGGAGAAATTGCTGTTGCCACAAAAACCTTCCATGACGAACTTTTACTTATTTGGCTGAAAATTTAACAAATTTTCAATGCTTTTTTAAAAATATTTAATGCATTTTAAAGGTTAAGTTAGTTACATAACATGAAACAGCATTATTGAATTAAACAATTAATTATGACAAACAACAACTAATTAATGTAAACGTATTCACATTTGCGATTTTCCCAAGTTCAAACGATAATTCAACTCATTAAAAATCGTTTTTTTTTCTTATGAAATATTATTTTCAAACTTATTACAAAAGAGTTCTAAGTTGGAGAAAGTTCCATAATCAGATGGAATATGAAATCGCCTCGTATAGTAACTTAGAATTTTGGGAGTTGAAAAATTCGTTTAAAAAGTTAATATATAATATGAAACACAAGACCTGCAGGTATGTTTTTTAAGATTTTATGAGCTTTTATAATAGTTTAATATTTTCGTTCGAATGAATTCAATAATAATTTTCATTTGATTGTAATTTTCATTCGAATGTTTTAATATTTTCATTCGAAATGAAATGCATTGCAATAATGTGATCATCATTTAGAATTGTACTAGTCTGAAAGTTTGGGTAAATTACTAAAATTCTTTCATAAACCCCACTAAAACATGTTTTATAATAAAGTTTAGAATTTATAAATGATTTCTAGAATAATTTGTGTTCATATTTAGCAAGAATGCAATTTTTCGCGAGTTTATTTTCAACGTGACCCACATTACACGAGAGACGTTTTTCAACAACTAATACTAAATTAAAGGTTTTAAATAAGTAAAGTTGTTTTCAAATCCCACAACCAACACTGTGTTCAATAAAGACAGTTTATTTGATATTTATTTGAGCTGTATATATATTTTTAAAACTTTTTAATACAATAACAGATATTCTAATGGATAGATGGAATGTCTTTTCTGATTGGCAGTGTACTCATATATTTAAGATGTTTAAAAGTTATATGATGAATATTATATGTTGAAAATATGTAAATACTATATCGAAGAAAAATCTGAATGTTTTACTAATAAAACCAATTTTACTCGATATCCTAAGAGTTGTAAAATCGACTCATTATGCACCAGAATGAATTATTCAGAGAAATGATTATTTTTAAATTTTTTGACTAAAATTTAAGGAAAAAAATTTGAGTCAGAACTCTTTAAAAATCACAGCAACGATTTTTCGAAACTTTATTTGTTAAAAATAGTTAAAAATTAAATTTTTAAACATTTAAAAATGCAAGCTTGAAAAATTTAGGGCTAATTTATTTAATAAAGTTGTTTCATGGAGAATTTGATTTTTACCGTGTTTTTCATATTTTCATTTAACTGCACTAACATTATTTAATACTTCAAAAGACGATTTTTAAATTTAACGATACAAAAAGAAAATATAACTCTATAGGGAAAATGAACGGGCTATAAGGACTTATGCTCCTCCCTTCTATACCTCGTCAAGCCAGAATGTTAGCTTCGAAAAGACTTTCTTCCCCCATTCCCGCCTGGGATTTTCTTCGAAACGGCGTGAGCGTGTCTCCCACACCCTACTTGGGGTTTGAACTGTACGGATTGTTAACCACACAACAGAACCTCAAACGCGTTAAGTTTAGAAAAGCGATGCTCCCCCTTTTCCTAGAGGGGGCTGGGGAGCCCAGTCGGTTAAGCACTCGCTTAGCATACGGAAGGTCCCAGGTTCGGGTCCGGGCATCGCCAAAATAGCTGCCGACCTATAAACGGTCCGTGCAGCCAAAAAATATCCGACGAATAATACCCCGTGTAAGGGAGTGCACGTTAAATATCCTTCAAAGTCCTAACGCTGCGTACGATGTTGCCCTTAACGGTTGCGTTGGGTGCCTATTCAGGTGTGGGCACGTCACCTGACTGTGGTTCTAAAATACGACGCCCGTCGCCAATAGCCCTCGTGTAGCTCTAGTGCGACGATAATTCAAACCTAACCTAACCTTTTCCTAGAAAACCAAGCGAAGGGATGTGGATAGAAAGTCTTTTCGAAGCTCACATTTTGGGTAGACAAGGTATAGAGAGCGCATTCCAAGTTATGTTATGATATGTTATAGGGAAAATGTGTGGAGAATTTAATAAAATTTTATTTGAAATAAGTACGAGGTTAACTTAGTGAGAGAAAATTAGAAAGTTTGATGATTCCACATTTAGTCATTGCGAGTAAAAGGGTTAAAGCTGTATATGTGTCTGATATGAGTTAGCGTATTCCTGGAAACTTAGAGGCGTCAAATAGGAAGCATATATAATCAATCTTTTTGAGAAGAAGTATCGATTAATATTATGGTGAGAATAACTGAAATAAATAAACTAAAAAAAATTCACATTTTTACTCAAAGAAGTACACTATGAGAAATATCTAATTTAATATCATTTAAGAATAAGGTAAATAAAATAAAATTGTTGTTTGTGATTTTTAAATAAAAATAGTTTAATCTCTTAAGATTCAATCAAAATCCTACACGTATATTATTAATCTAAACATAATTTTAATGCAAATATATGCTAAAAAGTATGTTCTTCAAAGAAATTTAAAACAAATTAATAGTAGAAACACGCGCTAACTCTAAAAATACATAAAAAAATTGGGCTTTATAATTGCAACAAAAAAGGCCGTATTGCTTATTTGTAGTTAACGGATTATTTTAACCAGCGGGTGACCGAGCTCTGCTTGGAGAAAACAGGTATTGAAGCTAACTCGAAGATTTAAAATTTCAATTGTGATTTATCAAAACAATACATGCCATAAGAAAATTTGTTCATTTCGCTAACTGTGTTTAGTTTCTTAAAAATGAACAGCTATGATATAATGGACAGTCTCGATTCGGAGATTGGCATTTCGTTGAAAAGCAACGAAAATGTCGAAATGTGGTAAACATTCCATTTCCTACTTCATTCAACTCGATAGGTATAGCAACCATACGTTAAATTTTCAAGATCGCCAAAAATCGCCAATGAACAGAATATATGAATATAATATCATCGTTGTATGAACTAATTAGTTAAATAATTTTGAAAAGTTGAGATTTTTATGGTGATGGAACATATTACTAACTTCTTTAACGATAAAAAATTTCTCCTTTTCATAAACTTAAAATTTAGTATAATAAATTTTATTCTTTACGATCAACAGCAGATCTGAGCGCAAACGAAAAGTTTAAAGCTGATTTTCTCGTTTTCTTCTTTTTGTCACTTAGCACGTTCTTCCACTAAGCTCTTCAATTGTTTTATAAAGTTTTGCATTTAAAAATACAATCGAACTCCATTTAAAAATATCGCACTGCATATTAATAAACTTACCTTTTAAATAAACAGTTGTCGTATCTGCAGAGTAGATTTAAAATTCCTCAAGAGTTGACTTTACTCTTTGGAATGAATTTATATTTTTACGCACGCAATTCAAGTATAAAGAAAGATATAAAAAATCTTTATTGAAGTAGCGACATGGTAGCGACCACAAAAAAAGAATAACGAAATTTTCACTGTTTAGATTTAGAATAAGAACTAAAATCGTCTGCTGATTGGAACTAAAAAAATATTCATGTTGCCATTTCTGTAAAACTCAATAAAGTTTAAAGCAAGGTTGAATTTATTTAAATTTGAAAAAATAAAATCTTAGACTACACATTTATAGCTTAGATATGCATATTTGCAATCAACAGAACCATCAATGAAAAAATCATCAACTAAACCCACAGTAAATCCTGGAATGAAGACTGGACGAAATACGTCACTTGAAACATCAATTATTTTCAAATAATGAACATTGTTTCTGAAGGGTAATGGCAACACAATTAAATAAACATTTTCAATTTTATTTATTTTCGTTGAAAGTTTTATTTAATTTTTTAGCAGATGGCTATTGTGGCGAACTAATGAAGTTTGAAAATATTCTATCTGTAACTCCGAACTGCTTGACCGTAGCGCTTCAAACCTTCGCCAATCGATTCGTCGTGGCCAAAAACCCCAGATACCCAAGTTTGTCGGAGTTTATTAATTCTGGGGCGATTTTCGACTTGGCAAGAATTCCTCGTATCTATAATAATAAAAGAAAGAGTCTGTCTGTGTGTCTGTCTGTGTGTATGTCTGTGGATCGCAAAAAACCTACTTAGACTGCTCTAAAAAATTCGAAATTTTTAATATAGATTCCTTTTAATACCTACGTGTGCACCTGAGGCTTAGTTTTTTCATATTTGATTGTGATTTTTAATTAATATAATTAGTTTCAAAAAAACGTCATCCACGTGGAATTGCGGGACCATAACAGGGCTTGAAAATACATGGACCGGGCCGAAACGGGGACTTGACGCCATCCTCTATTAGTTTGATTGAGTTTGGTTGAGATATGCGCTCGCCCTAAGGCTGCTTCATCCTCTATTAGTGTTTGCTTTTTTAAGTGTGCATGCGCCAACACGAATTTAATTTGTTTTGATTTTGAGTGTATTTTCACAAGTAAGCATGCATCTAAAATTAAGCAATACGAAGTTAACGGGTTCCCAGTAAGGCGGGACCATACTGCTAGTTATAGTATAAGATATTGTTTCAATTTCGGAACTAATTAACGTTTGTTTGTGGGAAGGTTTTAAAAAATGTCCCCAAATGGGGGATGCCATTTTGAATGAGAAAGATAATAAACCCAATATTAAATAGGAAAAAATCTAGCATCAGCATGATGGATCTATGGTAAACTAATCGTATTATTTAAAGATTCATAATAAATAAAAAATATATATGCTGTCAAAAAAGCCATTAAAACAAACTTTTTATTTTTAAAAATAAACTTTACAAATTGTTTAAAAAATATGTTTTAAAGAATTCAAGTTCTTTGAGAAAAAAAACCAGTCAGTGTTAATCCAATGGAAAAAAATAAGCGTCATTTTCTCCGGTTGCATTGCATATTTTTATTAGTGGTTTTTAATATGATAAATGTAGTTGCAGAGTTCTATAATCCCATCTTTTTTTCAAATTGGTTCGAATATTTTGTTGTCAAATTAGTGATTGACAATTTTAAATTAGTTATTGACAATTAAGTTTTCATGAAGGTTAGCTTTATATTGCCTTAGTTATTCCTACATTTTGAAACAAAATTATTTTTTGTCTTTTTTCCTGTTTCTTCACGGATGGTTTTTAATTTACTGTGTAATAAAATATATTACTGCATAGGTTTACCTGCGGCCCCGATACATTATGTATAAGCACACAATATGAAGCACAAATTAGCTTCTAACTTTCTTTAGATTATATTATTTAACAAATCTAACATTTGCAGAAGGATTTTCTCAATAAAAGGAACTGATTTAGCTCTTATTATAAAAATCTAAAACTGCCTTTCTGTAACGAATACGTAGTTTCGGAAAAACAAATTCAGTTGTTGGTCCTGTTCAAATAATGTATTTTCCATTAAAAGCAAGCTAGAAGAAATTTTACTAGGGAAAGCACCTTCAACTTTTTACAAAAGTGATGGCAGAACATTCAGAAATTCCGATTGTACTGAACTGGAGTCGCCCACATCTACATGCAAAGTGGGAATTGTGGCAGCATTGATGAGTGTAACAATCCCAGATATGCCTTCCAAGAAAGTTCCAAGTCTCAAACCGATTGGCTTCAGGGCAGGATTGCTTTCGCGAATCTCAGACTTGATGACTTTCAGCCTTTCTGCATAAGCAGGTATGTCGACGGTTGGGTAGTAGGGGGACAGAACATCGTGGGACAAAGCGACTGTCAAATCGAATATTCTTTTCGTAGCGTCAGGATGTCCTAGACCTGCCGGGGACAGAATTTCTGGAGCCACTTCTCGAATCAGCTTGGGTAAGGTGACGGGCGATGTAGCAGTCAGTTCAGACAGAAAGTTCGATGTCCAGGACACTGAGCCGGTTGGTTTGAGGACCAGAAGGGATATCAAGAAGTGGAACGTGGCGTTGATGAGCCGGTCGAAATAATCTTCAGGTTTTCTGTTGGATGTCGAGACACTGATGGGAGTTCTGTTGAGTACCTGAGCAAACAGGCGGGAAAGGGGAAGGGGGTTTTGTCCTTTTAGAACGCCCCTCTGGCACAGGAATCTTTCCAACGACACAGCGTAGATGGTCGCGAAGAAGACGGGGCTCTTGGTGCCGAGGTTGTCCGAGAGTACCTTCCGAATGAGATCCGAGTCTGGTTTGGGGATGTCGATTCCCAGGGAAAGGGCAGCACCGTAGAAAGATTGGTAGAAAGCGGCTGCAGTTTCGTTGGTCAGCTGAGGCAACAGGAAGAGTCCCTGCATCGATTTCGATTCAGACAGCTCGTTCAGGAGATATCCTGAAAACGATTCTGGATTGGACGGATCGGCTTTACACTTCAATTTGGGTTCGTCAGATTCTTTGTCTTTGGTGTCTGGAATTATAGAATTCTTAGGTCTGTTGTTCAATATTTCTTCCCACGCGTAAATGAAGTCTTCCTTGAAATGAGAAGCCAACTCGGTCGCACCATGCAGAACTGATATTCCTCTTGACGAAATGAACCTCTCCGTACCAATCACCAAAGCTTTACTGTTCAGTTCTGGATCATCATTTACTTCCAACTGGTCCAAGGTTTCTTCAAGGATTTGAATGTAGGATGCTATTATTGTCGGAATACTCTCAAAAGTGAGGAGCTTTTCATCAAGCAATGCATCTGCCACTGCAGCCGACAGAGCGTTGGTGAGTACCAAAGGTGTCACTCCGTCGAAGTTCGAAGCGCTCGGGTAAGATGAATTGTCTAATCTGCTTCCAATGCTGGGATCAGACTCTCCTTTTTCTGAGAGGGTTTCAAACATGATGTCGTAAATTGCATTGTCGGCCGTGGGTCCGTGTAAAGTTAGACCTACTGCAGCTGTAATAGCCTCTGATTTGGCTACAGCTTTTGAAAAGGCCGAAGCGAATTCGGAAACAACAGCTGGTGGCTGCCTACGTTTTTCTGAATCTGGAGGAATTGAAGATTTGCCACCAGAAGTTTCTTTTTTACTTGCAGAATATTCTAAGAGGAAAGAGTTTATGTTCCCTTTTATCGTTTCACTGTCAACTTTTGTATCGTTTTTAGCTTCAGCAAAAGCTGCAGAGGATACCAGTGCTTCTGGAATCGTAGGGGAAAATACGGGATAAGTTTGGGGGTTGAAATCTAATTTTAAAGAATCGTTTGGAGTATCAGCAGTAACTATAACAGAAGATGAACTTTTATCTGAAGTTTCTGGAAAAGCTGAAGCCTCGGTAACTACAGCAGATGACGCTTGAGCACTAGGTGGATTAGTGTCCGGTTTTAAGCTCTGCTGGTCATCATCTTGCGGGAAGTCATCAGCAGTGTCTCGTTTCTTTCTTTTAATATCCATCGTATGTTTACTTGAAAATGGAGTCAAGAAATTCACAACGCTATCGATAAACGCCTTAACAAATGCTGTCATTCGTTTGTCAGAACTCTCCGATTGAGCTGTACCTTGTACGTTCTCGTACAAGGATCGTGCGAAATAGTCAATGTATTCAGGACTGTGTATCGTTGACAAAAACTGTTCTGTAAATTTAGGCAATGTAGTGGCCATAGGTAATGATGTTATTGTAGTCATCAGCAATTCAGTTGCTTGTTCTTTTGTCTGATTGAAGAACTTTGGCTCAAAAGCGTTTTCCTTGAATGCTACGTGTTTCATCAAATCCAAGACAATTTGCTCATTGCCCGATTTAATTAATTTTTTGACCGTGTTCATAATCAATTTTTGTCTGAAATTGCTTTTGACATCACTTTGAATGTTCTCTTTTATAGAAGTGGTGAAGGAAATTGTATTCAGGTTTTGATCAACGGGAAAGTTAGAAATAGATCTGGCCACCCGCCTTTTCGATAGATCATTTTTGACTGATTCTGGAAAGTTATTCCTGGGAAATACTTGTTCACTTCCCTTTGTTGTAGATGCCTGGACACTTTGAGGGTTTGTTGTCCCTAATGTGTGTTTTTGAGCGGGTACTTGGGTCTTTGGAATTGTGGCTGAGCTCGACGCGATGCCTTGCTGGTTGAAGGTTGAATCAATTGCAGAGTTCGAGTTCCTATTGTTAATTTGCGGAAGGAGGAAAGAATTCGTTGAAATACCGGACTGAGATTTAGAAAAATTGTCTGTCAAAGGTTTACTAACAGCTGCTCCCGTTTTAGTTGAATTTAGGCTAAAAGTATTGACGGAATTTACATTTGCAGTGTTTATTGAAGTGCTTGGCGAAATAGGTTTCAAAGGGACAGGCGACAAAGGTAGATTTGCAATGGCATCCGCTGAGCTCTGCGCTCCGATGCTTGTGACGACCCCACCGCTTGTCTTCTGAACATCGCTTTGGAACACCGAGGACACAGAAGGGCCGGTCTTGCTACCACTCTTTATTTGAGATCCTAGCGAAATTCCCAATGGTTCATTCACCTGACCGAATTTCTCGACTTCTTGCAGGGTGTGCAGCAGACGCCGGTCCTCCTCGCTGATCTTCAAACTGGTGGGACTCTTGCCGACGTTGACTATGACGTCCACGAACAGCTTGGTGAAGGTCTCGACGACCGCGATCAAGTCCGTCGTCGTTTTCCCAGTGCTCTGCAGGTAACAATTCCTGATAATCTTGACCAGGACGTCCAGAGACCTCGCGTAGTCTTCGGGTCGCGACGGCTCGTTGACGACGACGTCCACCAGGGACGACGCCACCTCCGTCTGGAACATCAGCGCGTCCGTGTCCGTGATGGTTCTCTTTCGGACGAAAGAACGAATGACGTCGGTGACCGTCCTCAGATGGGCCTGTTGAGAGACAGGAAAAGCCCCTCGAGACTGATCCACGAAGCACTGCAGGAAGGAGCCGGTCACCCCGGGGGTCTGGAACAGGGAACGGACCTCTTGGTTCGCGGACTTGATGAGTCCTATGCCCACTCCGCTAGTCAAAGTTGGCAGGACCACAGCAGCGAGCAGAGTAATGATAATATTATTGTGCCGCGTCATATTTGCGGCAGGGTGGACTGCCAGGCCAGATCTCCGAGTCTCTTTAACGATTTCGAAAAATGTTAGCTCAGTCAGCTGCAGAGAGGTTTGCCAATCATTCTATACTAGCCGTCAACCAAATAAGAAATGGTAGGGATGGCTGTTTTTGAGGAAAAACCGATTTCCGGTTTTCTTCCGCAGAAAACCAGTTTCCTGTTTAGACCGGCTTCATGAAAAAACCCGGTTTTTCGGTAAGGTTAGGGTTAGGTTTTGAATTATCGTCGCACTAGAGCTACACGAGGGCTATTGGCGATGGACGTTGTATTTTAGAACCACAGTCAGGTGACTGGTTTTTCGGTAAAAACCGAGGGAAAAAAACCGGTTTCAGTTTTCCATCCCTAAAGTGTTTCAAATAAAGGTGGCGGGAACTATAGTGAGGCGGGAAATTGGGAAACTTAAGTTTTCCTGTGATATTTCACTTCGGAAAGCTTTTAAAAGTCTGGAACCAAAAGGGTTTTGTTTGCTCACCTTGGGTCGGAAACAAGTGTAGATGATTTACGAGAGTGATTATCTAAGAGAAAAGTTGAGAATTTAAATTTCATGTGAAAGAGTTGCCGACATAATCAAGGTGGTTTTCAACATTTCAGCAAAGTCGTTCTCAGAAAAATAACGCAAAGTCATGAAATTTATCACAGCACGTAATAAGTGCAGTTAATTTGTTGCATTGATAAGCAAACATTGAATGAAATAGATTCGAAGTAACAATAGGTAAATATCATTTTTAATGTAGATCTATGAATTATGCTACTTTGAAATGTGAACACATTTATATATATATTATATATATATATATTTCCCAACTAACAATCGATACAACGACTTTGAAAATGTTTAAAAAATTATTTGTACATACTTAATAAAAAAATACTTATAACCGATACAAACAATATTTATATTATAATAAGCAATTTAACACCTTCATTGTCTTTTGCACGAGTTCACCAATCTAACCTCGGAAAACGCGGATTACTAGTTCGCTAGGATGTCGGCTCAGTGACTGAGAGGTTATACGTGTCCGCCTCATAAGCCCAAGTTCGCGGGTTCGAGCCCCGGCTAATTCGTCGGATTTTCTGTATGGGTAAATTAACTAGCTTGTCACGCTTGTCATATGACTATTTCGCATGTAAAAGATCTCTGGAGTACCCATTTGACTTGGGGTTATCTCGGCAAAATTAAATCTCGGCGTGCTCCAACATCCACAAAGAGCTCGGATTCATTGTAATCTGAGCGTCAAAATTGGTAGCAAGAGTCGCCTATAGATGGCGCAACAAAAAATGGCTCTCAGTTCAGGGGAATATGCTAGGGTTACTGGAATATCTGCGTATGAGGGTTGCGACATGATGCTCTCACCTGATTGGCTGGAGCATAGCCATGCTCCAGAGATACGGCGCTGTTATTTTTTCCCCGTAGACATTACACGGTGACTCAGCGAAACTCTAATAAATCGCATCTAAACGATATAATCAAAGGAACGTAACCACTATTTGTTATTGATTTTGTTTTTAATGATCTATATTCTTCAATATTTATTCTTTTTTGGATTAAAATTCTTAACGGTAAAGCTGTAATCCATGTTTTAATACCGGCGTGTGTCATTGCTATGGAATAAAAAAGCTGTTTAAACTCGGAAAAAAGGTATAAAGCTTTACTTTTTAATCTTTGTATTGTAAATTAAACATCATGTGGACTATTACATTTCTAAAAATAGTATTTTTTATCATTATACTACCAGAAAATGCCATTTTTAATGTCGAAGCTAACAGACGGTATTTGGCATGTCTTTGGCATGCGTTGGCGGAACAATAGTTGGCGGGGTAACGTAAACAAACCGCAAATCAAAGTCATTGCTTACTTGAAAGTGGAAAACATTCTTATTTCTTCCAAAAACTAAGCAACAACATAATGTTTATATGTGTAAAACTGGAAAAATAACTAGTTTTGTTTTATTGGCGAGTTTGGCTGAGCGATAACGATTTTAGCATGGCTCACCTGCTAAGCTCCTTGTCGTTACCCTGAACAGCACACAGTGTTTTGAAGGTACCCTAGAATATGCCGAGTCAGCAAAGGAGTCTACGTTAGCATAGAGCCAATTTCTATAGACATCCGCTCCAATATAAGAGCCGGACTTGCATGCACTCTTAAAACAAACGCGATTTTAACTCAGTCTGAGTTAATTTCACTCCTTTACAGTGTCGAAAATGCACTTCTCCTACTGGAGTGGATTTCACTCGTTTGTTTTAAGAGTGTACGTTATAATAGAGCTACAGTGGTGGAAATTGATTTATGAACTGACAGTTTTTTAACAGTATTTCTTTATTAAATGCATTTTTATCGATTTAAATTTTATATACTATACAGGCTTTGCATTATAAACTATACACGTAAATAAAATTTTATATAAATTCGTAAACAATTTATTTTTTTGACATTTTAGTTTTAGCATAGGGAAATTGATTTATGAACTTTTGCATTCAATCTCAATTAATAATTGCTAAAACTATTTTTTGTCGCTAATGCTTCCTTGATTTTGTTTTTCATAGACAACACAAAACTTTGGGTCAAGTTTTGGTCAAGCAATTTGCAGTTTTTAATGATTAAGTCCTTCTATTCCATAACTGATGCACACTTCATTAAAACCATACTCCATTTGAGTAAATTATTCAAACCATTTGATCTCAGACATTATTCTTGGGGTTTAAGTCATGGTTATTGGCAGGGTGATCTAAATGAACAACACTTAGTTCATTAAACAGTCTTTAATTTCGTTTGAAATGTGGATACTTGCATTATCATGCATAAAAATCTAATCAAAAGCATAGTTTTGCAACGCAAAAAGGAATTAAAGAATTTTCTAGAACTAATCTGCAATAAATTTATGTTTGTCAGCAATTCAGAAACATAACCTTGTTTCTTCAATCATAAGATATCGGGGCCCAAACCATCAAACTTCCACCACTAACATTTCTGCTGAAGACAGATCTTGGTTATTTCCGAAGATCCTTTCAATAACATTTTAAACCATCACGTCCATCCAAATTGAACATTTTTTCATCAGCAAAGTTCACTTTTTTCCAATTTCTCTCCCTCCACCCCCACCCAATCCATTTTTAAGTAGTTACGACTACATTTTAATAGCCTGTTCTTATGGTGAAGAGTAAGCTTTGGACCAGCCTTCATTTTGGAACATTTTAAGTTCGACGACGATATCAATATTTGTCCTACTCTTCTGGGAGTTACAGGAAGTGATTGTTCATAACAAATTCGCCCGGTAATGCACAAATGCTGACACAAATGGTAACTTTTTGGAATACCAGTCCAATAATCCTGCTTTTGTCCCTCGTCCCACGAGGGTTGCACCTTTTTTAATGATGGTTTTTGCCGAAGTCAGAATGATTCTTCAAATATTTATGAATTATATTTATTGATCTTTTAATTAATATGCTAATTTCTCTTACAGATTTGTTACAATATTATATAAGGGTCATTTTTTACCTTTTTGGTTTCAGGCAGTCCCGCAAGCTTTCCTATTTAGTAAAATGGGAATAAAACAGATAAATTTCAACAAATTTGGCCTTAATCTTATTTATAAACACTGATAGTAAGCTCCCCTGAAGTTCAAATGAAGAACTAGTTAAAATATTTGGTACCTGGGTTCAAAATAAATTTGAGTTCATAAATCAATTTCCATCATTTGACATGCTTAAAAACCAAAATTATATATATTTTTATTTAATATCATTTTTTGAAAAAAATTATGTGTGAAATTCCTTTATTGTGCTCTGAATATCCAACACACAAAATTTGAATTGTTAGCACATAATACAAAGCTATATCTGGTGAAAAGAATGTTAGTTCATAAATCAATTTCCACCACTGTAATTTCTATAGACTATCCGCTCCGGTATAAGAGCCAGACTTACATGCTGTATAAATATCTTAATATGAAAAAAAAGGATAGAAGTAAGTTGATACTTCTACCGAGTATAAGAGTACATTTGTGGCGTTGTTTCTCTTTCCTGGGGATAATCGCATGGGTACTAAGACAAGAAATAGCTACTCTATCATACGAACAATGGGATTTCAGTTGTCTCAATCCTGATTAATAATTGGGGACAGGGGTGTCGCATTTGGCTGCTTATCCTCTGTTTAGGGATTTAAGTTAGGGTTATTTAAATAAGTTTTAAGTTGAATCACCGTAGCACTAGAGCTATTGGCGACGGGAATCATAATTTAGAACCACAGTCTAGTGACGAGCCGAAACCCGAGCTGGTACCCAAATCAGCTTTTAAAGGCAATATCGTAAGCAGCGTCATTACCTTGGAAAATATTTAACGTGCACTGCCTCTATACATGAATTATATTATTCGTCGGACTCTTTTAGCTTCACAAAAAGTTAATTGGTCAGCAGTTGTTTTGGCAAGGCCCATGTCCGAACATGGGACTTTTATATGTATGACAAGCACCTTACCGACTGGGCCCAAGAAAGCGGAGTCGAGTCCCGGCTGAGTCGTCGGATTTTAGGGATGGGAAAATCTTGGGCACGTACGTCATATGATTATGTGGCATGTAAAAGATCCCCGGAGGGCTCATTTGACTTGGGTTCTCTCGGCAAAATTAAATCTCGGCATGCTTTAACATCAACAAAGTATTCAGATTCATTGTAATCTGTGCGTCGAAATTATGTAGCGAGAATCGCCTAAATGGGGCCACAAAAAATGGCTCTCAGTTCTGGGGAATATGCTGAGTCTGCAAAGGCTTGACCACCAAATTTGCAGCTCCATTAGAGAAAAAACGATAGAGTTGGATGGAAATCGCTACACAATTCTTTTGCACACAGAATTTAGCCAGTCAATTCCCCCATCGCTATGAGGTTGTGCTAGGTGGGATGCTAACTCAGACATCAGCTTCGTCACTTGTCCTAGAATCAAAGCCCCGAATTAGTAATAGCCATCGCGTTATCTCAATAAAAACCCAAACAATCCCCATACAATCTTCATCCCCACACCCAATACCAAATACCACTCACATCTGCAACAGCTAATACACTTAGGCACAAACATCCACCAACAACAATCCTAATCAATGTATTCCTTTCATTCCCCGTCAATCATTGGCGGAATTGGCGACACACATCAACACCAAACAAACAAACTCCCCCGCCGGCAACCATAAATAAAAACCCCTAAAGAATAAGTAGGATCCCATGTTTGTATAAAATAATTCGGCCTCTGCAGCCCAAGCGATAAATCATTGGATTCAATCAAGGGTAGTGGACAAGCCTACTCACTGGGTGTATATATCGTAGAGATGAGAAGAAGTGGAGATTCTTGGCGCGAAAAAATATGAAGTCGTCAAGTAACCCTATTAAGTGCAGTGTAATCGTTTCCGGTTGCCTATTTCTAGCCTCCATAAGGAGCTTTAACACAGCCAATAACGCCTCTTAAATTGGAACCCTGGTCAAGTGACGAGATCGACACCTGAGCGGGCACCCAAAGGAACTTCGAGCGACATTGTAAGCTGACGCCATCGGGGCAATGGACTCCACAGATTTAACGAGCACGTCTGTCCCAGTGTACTCGGGCCCACCCGTCACGAGTTGGATTTTCTAGTCTTTCAAAGTACAGATATCCGATTTATAGGATGACTGGCAGTAGGTAAGATTCGAACACCCGCACTCCTAAGAAGGCTGAATCCTGAGGCGGATGCCTTAACCACTCGGCCACGGACGGGCCACCCTATTAAGCAAAGAGTTCTATAGTAGGATTGGTTTGGTTTGAATTATCGTCGCACTAGAGCTACACGAGGACTAATGGCGACGGGCGTCGTATTTTAGAACCACAGTCAAGTGACGAGCCGGGTATCAATCAAGGGTAGTGGACAAGCCTACTCACTGGGTGTATATATATCGTAGAAATGAGAAGAAGTAGAGATGCTTGGCGCGAAAAAATATGAAGTCGCTAAGAAATCCTATTGAGAAAAGAATTCTATACACTCTTAACCCTTTCAGTCCCAAAAATTTACTACACTACAGAAAGATCTAATATTCACAAAATAAGCTAATTTTCGGTCAAAAATAATATTTCTATAAGGAAAAAAAATGTCATTAAAATTTTTTATGTGGTTTTTGAAATAATGCCACAAATTTTTAACTGTGGAAAACAAAATAAAAAAATATATATTGCCTAAAAACACTTCGAGTTATATATTTTAAGGTATCTGACCATGTTATTAAAAAAATTTAATAATTATTTTAACCGAAATAGTTTAAATTGTGTTTTTAATATAAGGAACTGAAGTGAACTTTTCAAAAATCAGGTGAAACGCTTGTTAGCTATTTTCTGAATTCAAAAAATAGTAGTTCTGATTTCTATTGAGATGAATGTAAAATATTGTCTAATAGGAACAGAGTGTGAAGAATCGAATGATGTGTGTTTGGATGTCATAACGGGACAAAAACATTTATAAAAAAATATTGAAAGTGATGATGCCAAATGGCATCACTGGGACTGAAAAGGTTAAAACAAACTAGCGATTTTAACTCAGTCTGAGTTAATATTCACGCCTCCAGTGCCGAAAATGCACTTCCCCTATAGGAGTGGTTCCCTAGTGTGTTAATCCTCCGACAGGATAACTCCAAACGAGTGTTTTTAACTCAGTCTGAGTAAATGTTCACTCCTTTCCGGTGTCGAAAATGCACTTCTCCAACAGGAGTGGATTTCACTCTTTTGTTTAAAGAGTGTAGTAGGGTAGGGTAGAGGTTAAGTTATGTTATGTTTGAATCATCGTCGCACTAGAGCTACGCGAGGGCTATTGGCGACGGGCGTCGTATTTTAGAACCACAGTCAAGTGACGAGCAGACACCTGGACGCAACCTTTAAGGGCGACATCGTACCCAGCGATAGGACTTTGAAGGATATTTAACGTGCACTCCCTTAAATGGGGTATTATTCGTCGGACATTTTTGGCTGCACGGGCCGTTTATAGGTCGGCGGCTATTTTTGGGATGCCCGTGCCCGAACCTGGGACCTTCCGCATGCTAAGTGAATGCCTAACCGACTGGGCTCCCCAGCCCTGGTAGTAGCGTAGAGGTACGACTCGTATTGAGCTGCCATCGGCAGCCATGACTCACCACGGAGCCCGAATAGAGTGGCAAAAGTGCTAGTTAATTTATAATTTTGATACTGAGAAAGGAAGTACGCCCAGGGCAAAGGCCAAAATCGAACCCGCACCCGTTACAGCGAACAGATTGCTAGCGTTATGGCCTGCGACCCAAACCACTCGCAAATCGGGCCCCATGCCACCCTATATTGTCAAAAATAATAATTTCGCTGATTCTAAACTACAGAATCGGTTCAGATATACACAAATATTAAATTCGTAAACTAAGAATATCCCCTACGAGCAGTTATTTTATTAAGAACCTTACCTGAACAATTTGCCTTACATTGAGTTTTAGAAATACTAACAGAATTAAGTATAAAATGAAAACAAATACGATAATTTAAAACACTTAGTTAAGATAGTATGTAAACGTAGGGTATAAGACAATCAGCTAAGTTATTTCATTATGAATGACGAAAACCTATTCTTGTTATTGAGTTGTTCTTTGAACAAAAAAAAACTTTTTCAATCACCAACACCATGAATGAAATTGAAAAACCAATGCATAGCAGAGATATAATTCCAAAGATGTCTTTTAAGTAAATACAAGGGACAAATTTACTATTTTCGATTATTTCATCACTTGGCGAGGAGACTCGATAAAACTCTTTTCTAAACTTGTCGTATATTCCCGCACTATTGAATCTTGATATTATATCATTTAACTTCGATAAACAACAAAAGTTCTTTCGAACTGGAAAAGCAACTGAAGAGTAAAAGATTATCATCTGAAATTCGAAAATACTTTTGCCTTCTTTTAGTTCCATAATATAATTCGGCGTTGGATCTGGCATCAAATATGGCGGAGGTTTTATTGATATACTTTTCCTTAGATTCTTTATCGTAATACCAATTATTACTGTCAATTGCTCTACCGAGATATTGCATATGTTCGTTACCGGAATTCACTCTAAAAAATGAAGGCTCAAAAACGACGAAATTTTCCTTAGTTTTGACGATTCCATTACTGGCAAATACTCCGAGTTTTCGTTTCCTCAAAGTGAGGAAATTTGAATCGTCATTTTATGAGGATTTGAATGTCGTCTAATCTAAAGAAATATTTCGTCATTTTTGAGCATGTGTACTACAATGAGATTCAGTTTCCTCAAAATCAAGATACAGAATCGTCAAATCACGATCGTAAAAGTGAGTTTTCGCGTTTACTCAAAGCCACGTGATAGTTCGACGAAATAATCCTCAAAATTAATGAAATGAGGCTTGAGGATTCATGAATCGTCAAAAATGAAAGTGTTATATCTGATTTCTGAGAGTGTTCAGCGCGTGCATGATGCTGGCGTAATTTCTGTCCAAGAAACAAATGTGCGTCCCTTTTCTGACAGCTTCGGAAAGTTCCCTGAAACAAAGCTCCTTCTACACCAAGTTGGGACATAACGCGGGATGTCTATGGGAGAGAGTGGCTCAACTGGTTCGGTGCATTTTCGGCCTTCAGCGTATAGCAGCGCCTCTAGCGGGAAAAAGTCAATACTTTCCCATAGACTTAACAAGGGAAGTGAAAAGGGAGGGGAGGTGTTTGACTTCCCTTTAAAAAAATCACCATTTCGGTACTTTTCAGCAGACGATCCTTCCTAGGGATATTCTTGTGCCATAATTTAAGATCCTCTTCATTATTAGGTGCTTTAAACAAGGAAAATCGAAAGTTAATTAAAGTTTTACATCCCGATTTGCATCCCGGAACATAACGCTTTTTCGTCATTTTCGGCCTTCAGCGTATTGCAGCGCCTCTAGTGGGAAAAACCTTGGCTCCGATCGAATGTATGGTGTGTCCTAACTTGGTGTAGAAGGAGCTTTGCCTGAAACTTCGAACAGTTTTCGCCTTGGTGGGAACGGTGAGAAACGACAGCAGCGAGGCCGAAAAGGAATAAGATATCACCATTGCAGATAGAATCCAAAACGCCAGAACCATTCGAAATCGCCGAGCTCCATTACGGTTGATCTTCAATTCCTGATGAAGAACACTCCCGTAAATACGAAGAGCCGTTCTTCCAAACGATGTGCTCCTTTTGCCCATCACGTAAGCGACCGCCGTCATTATTTGGAGAGCGAGGAAAAGAGACACCCACACTTGGAAGCTGAAAGTGCGTAAAAAATTGTAATGGGAGAATGAGTTTCCAGCATCCTCAATGACAAACGCGATTCCACTTATCTTGTACACCGTGCTAAAGTCGACATATTCCATCCTGTCCTCCCTCACAACGACATCTCCAAATGACATGTCGAGTTCGCCGCTGGTCAACATCTCCACGTGTCCCTTCCAACTAGCAGCTTGGTGGTCTTCTGCAGGGGTTACAAGCTCGTATTCCATGCCGAGGGCTTTCATTACTGCTCCGAGGTATTCTCCCTCAACGCCTGTTGGTCTTTTCTGTCCTTCAGAGTCGACGTAAACGTCTCTTATTCCCGGTTCTAAAAACAACCCTACTCTCAATTTATTTTGCAACTCCATTTTTATACTAAAGTTGATAATACTTATAAGGAACCGAAATTACCGCACTACTCAGTACTTATATTTCAAAAAGAATCAACTGTGCCCCATCTTTTAGGAGAAGGAATGTTGAAATGAAAGCTTCGATGAAATTCAAATTATGAAGTATCCAACGGTTTTTTTTACAAAATGTTTTATATGTAATACTTAATAGGGTAGACTGACCAGTGAGTGAACAGGCCCCAGTGAATGAACATTTGGTAAATATAATTTAAAAAATAAGGATTGAAAATCATTCCATCATCATTAGTTTTCCGTTTCTGGGGACACTGAAATGAAGGATAAATTATATCTTGGTGATATATACTTTGTTTTCTAAACCGTTTATCGTTCACAACCAGCTTACTTAGAATAATCTATACACTATAACCCTAGCAAATCGTAAAATAACCTTTCGCTGACATGCAACAAGTTTTGCTAAATCAATAAGTGCACGAAGCATTGCTTGGGTTCCCAGAATTTTAAAAGTCAAATGCTGCACAACTGACATTATTTTCCTGCAACAAAATAAAACCTGCACAATTGAGATTATTTTCCTGCAACAAAATAAAACTTTTTAAGAGAAACAATATGAGAAGTACAGGGTAAGGCAAACAAAAGTGGCCCCGGTCTAGAAAAAAGAATACTACAGAAATGTAACCAAGTCTAAAATCAGTACAAAAACAGGTTTGCTAACGGAAGCTATTGATCGCTTCAGTACTAAGCCCAAACAAACGCTTGGCGACTTGTTTGCCGGCAACTACGCTTCTGTTTTAGAAACTAATTGAAACGAAATATAAAATAAGGTTTGTAGAGCTGATCAAGAAAAGTTTCCACTAGTGATTATTTGGTTGTTTCGATCGTTATTTATCCTAGAGAATCTGATCTTTTTGCTTTTGTTAATACAACACATTCTAAATTGATTGCAAGACACAAAATTTGCATTATGAGACGTCTTCATACAATACGAACTAAGATCTGAACTCGCCACTAGTCTATGAGTAGCTCTAATGTAAAGCTAATCCGATCCAACCAATGCAAAAACAGGTTTCTGGCGGCTTCAAGAGTTTTTCCGCCAAGCATTTCAACGTATTCCTATCTCGAGAGCGGGGCCACTTTTATTTACCTCTCCCTCTATAATAAAAAATATGCTAGGAAATTAGGGAGGGAAAGTTGCTAGACAAACTTGAAATGATAAACGTTTTCGAGATAAATATCAAATTAGCAAATAGTCAAAACAGCAAATTTGGAAATGTCAAAAGAAAATTACAGTGCTATTTACAGTGGTGGAAGTGGAGTATAAAAAGTTTGGGGACGCCTAAAATGCGACTGCAAGTACAGGGTGGTTACAAAATAACGCTCGCTGTTCGGAGTGGTCTGTAGCTTGAATAAATAATCCAAATGCATTATTCAAAAATTGCATCAAAAATTGAGACACTAATCAAGAAGGGGGGAAAAGAATGGAATCATAAAAAAGATAGAATCGTAAAAAATAAACATAAAAAAGAATAATCATAAAAACAAACTCGTCTCTTGACCAGGGTTCTAAATTACGAGGCGTCGTCAATTATCGCTAAATACGGCCAACACAGCTAATTACGCCTCGTAATTAAGAACCCTTGTCTAGAGACGAGTTTCTTTTTTTCGAAAAAGAATGGAATCGTAAAAAAGAAACTCGTCTCTTGACCAAGGTTCTAAATTACGAGGCATAGCCAATTATGGATAATTACGGTCAACACATCCAATAACGCCTCGTAATTTAGAACCCTGGTCAAGTAACGTGGGTTTTTTTTTTATGATTCCCTTCTTTTCCCCTCTTCTTGATTAGTAAGTGTCTCAAAGTTTTTTGCATTTGGATTATTCATTCAAGCTACAGACCACTCCGATTAGCGAGCGTTATTTTATTACCACCCTGTACAATCCTTCTAGATAGAATCTTTGCTCCCTTCACCTTTAAAAAAAATGCTATTTATTCCTTTCATTTGGACAAGAGTCACATTACATTTTTTTTCTCTAACGGGGCTGCAACATTGGCGGTTAAGCCTTATTTGCAGACTCGGTACATTCCCCAGAAATGAGAGCCATTTTTTGTGGCACCATCTAGGCGACTCTCGCTACCTATTTTGACGCACAGATTTCTATTTTGATTACTATTTTGACGCACAGCAAGTGGGCCAGGGGTGGCCCACTTGCCCCAACTCTCTAATATACTTCAAAAAATGTCATATTCACTGATTCATAGGGTTAGTCATATTCACTATTCATAGTCCTATTCATTGACATAGGCCAGTTTAAAATCTGTAGCCCTAACATTTTTTTACACTACATGTAAAAATGACAGGATGAAAATTAACGTATTTTTTCTTGTAGTAAGCTTGCATGCCAGAAAAAGTTGCTATGGGGGAACTAATAAAGATACATCATTACTTTTTTTTTCAAACACTCAAAAAATCATGCAGATTATTCCACTTGCCCCACCATATCTCTACAAGTTATGTGTAAAAATATATTAGGGGGGTGGCCCACTTACCCCACCTTGCGGGGCAAGTGGGCCACTCGGATGACCAAAAAGAAAAACATATTTTTAAAATTTATTTTTTGCCAATTTGTGTTAAGGTTGTCATGGGTACAGTAGTAACATATGAGAGAATGGACCACAAAAAAAAATAAGTAGTTAGGCCGATTACATCCAGTGGTATGAGGGTTTCAAGTCGAATTATGCCAAAAAGGTGGCCCACTTACCCCACCTTACCCTACAACATAACTCCAACCACTGCAAGGACTACGAAGCTGCAAATGCAATAATTCACCAAAGGCGCTTGCTTGGGCTTAATACAAAGCGATAAATGGCTTCAGTTGGCAATCCGATTTATATATAGATTTTCGCCCGGCAACCATCTGTATCTGCTTCTTAGCTCTATGATATTTCTATACAAAGGTCTTCCATTCATTATGTTATTTCTATACGCTTCAGAATTTCTTCGTTTTTTTCCGCCAAGCTGTGTTATAAAGATTTATTTATTTTCAACGTCGGGAAATGGAATCGAGATGGGCAAGGAATATTATTGATATTCATCGAGAGCGATTGTTGGGTGGAATTGTAGTTGTTGGTTGATGTAATTGAATGGGGTTGGGATATTGTTTTTCTTGCATTTGAGGTTAGCGACACAAACAATAAAGAATAGGTTCTGAATAAACTAGAATAGCCCTCTTTCCTGTTACGGTAAAATAGGATAACATTGCTCATGAAGGGTAACTTTGACCCAAGAATATAACTCCCAGTACTGACTTTCCTGGAATATTTTTGTAATCAAGGCCGAGTTGGGCACTAACTGAAAAGGCAAACGCATTATAACCTTCCAAATGTCCTCATTTAGTTTAGTTTTAATTATCGTCGCACTAGAGCTAACCGAGGGCTATTGGCGACGGGCGTCATATTTTAGAACCACAGTTAAGTGACGAGCGTCACAGTCAAGTGACGCGCGAGCGCAGTAAAGTAAGGAGTGTCCCTAAGTAACTATTAAACATATTTTTTTTAATTTCTTGGAAAAGCACTTTTTAGCACATATTTGTATGAAAAGTATGTTTTGATTAAGAATATACGTGTAGGATTTTGTTCGGGTCTTAAGAGGTTAAAAGGTATGACATCAGCTACCTCACAAAAAAATGCTATTTTTATAAAACGGGTATTCCAACAGACTTCTTATAAAGGACATATGAACAGACAGGTAGACAAGCGTACGGACAGGGGCACGAAAGCCCGTGTCAGACGTGATCTAGAACCGAAGGTTCACCGTCATAGACCGCGTATACACGTATACGTCTGACACCCCAGAACCTGTGAAGACCGTGGAATGGAGGTCTTTTTGGTGGATATGACGGTCCAGGACCGTCGTATCCATTCGGAGTCGGTAAACTTCAAAGGAAACCTACACTACGCGGTCTTTTCGTGGCAGAAACGCATTTTTTTCGGTTTCAGAAACAGTTAAGGGTTGTTGGTTGGGGTAATTTCAAGACAGTGAAACTTTTAGAAACTTTTTTACAAGTTAATAGACAGCTTTTTTTTTATAGACTTTTTTTCGGTGTAAATTGTATTAAAAGAAGTTTAAATAATCTCAGATATTAACGATAGATGCTTTGGTAAATACTAGCATAGAAAATTAATATATTTTATAGATACTCCCCCCCTCTATAAAAAAACCCCTCAAAGGACCCTCATATAGTTCCAAATATATGGGCATTAAAAGATAATTTCAATGAGCATGCAATCAGGTTACAAAAAAAAAATACAGAAGCAAACTTATCCGCAAGCGACTGGACATATACAAATTCCAAACGGTTGTGCCGATTTCCAAACGTCCAAACGCAAAGCCACTTCCGGAGAAACTACCACCCAGTCTGACCCCCTACTGTTTTTTGTTGTTTTTCTGAGAATCGCCACTCAAACCTGAAAGTATCGTATTCCTAGAGGGGTTAATTTCAACTTTTCGACTCCCAAAAAAGTTTCAGTTGATGGGTCATTATAATTAAAAAAAAGTCCAAAGTTATACAATGCCCACTCTGTTAATGAAAATATTTTTTTAAAAATATTATTGGCAATTTTGAGTTTGAATTTTTTATGGATAGCTTTGAGATTATTAGTCAATTTTTGAAAATTAACCATTTTACATAATATTTAGAACTAATTGTTATTGGAGAAATATTAAAATTATTGAATATAATTGCTTCAATTTCTGAAAAAAAAATTGAATTCATAACAGATTTTTATTGACCGTTCCGGGAAAAATACTAAAAAACACTTTGACATATACAATGAAATTTTGAAAATGTATTATAAAAGGCAAATTTTGATGTAAATAACAAATAGAATGCAGGGAAATACTCTGCTCATCTACTTCAAAAAACCCTACAAAAAGGCTAAAAAAAACCTACGATTAACCAGCACGTCTGACACCCCCGAACCTCTTAATGCAGGTTCTCTCCGAATTTCAGATTTCTCTTGTTTACTTAAGGAGACCGGGAACCGTCAGTTCTACATCACGTGTAACAGGGGCTGAAGATGCTCACTTCCAAGATCTTAAAGAAGAAAAAACATTCATAGAAAAAAACAACAGTAGCGCATTTACTTCGGTGCATTTCTTTTGCTGCTATAGAATGACTACAAAGGAAAAACAAGTTTTACAGAAAAAGTCACACTGTTGGAAAGCGCTATTCCTTTTATGTTATTGTTATTTTTTGTTAACTGTTATGTCATTTAAGTCTTTTAAAAAACATGTTCTATATTAAAACATTAGAACTTCATGTAACTTGGAATTTGCGGTTATTGAAACATACCCGTATTAAATGGTTTTTATAAAAGTTATGGAAAAAATTCCGAACCTTAAATGAATTTAAACGGTAAAGTGGATGTACAGACTTATGGCACTAATTCAACTTTAATTACTAAAAAGAAATTTCTATCATTTCATAGAAAATCTATTCGAATCCCTTTGTATTTATTAATATAAAACTTAAATATCAATTATTTTTTATTAATTTTTATTAACTGAAATGAAACTATATTTGAAAATGTATTAATTTATTGAATAGAAATAGCAGACCACGCAAGCCATTTAAACGGAAAATTTATTGCCAAGATTGTATTCTAAAACCTTTAAAGTAGCTAAAAGTTAATTAAAGAAGGATAAGACTGAAGGGAAAAAAATACTCGTATACCATTTTAATTTTCTTTGCTGCCACGTAACTACTACCTAGGAAAAACAACTTTAACAGAGAAGGTAACGAAAAAGCCGTTTCTGTACAGTTATTTAACCCTGTAATGCATTAATTTTTTTTTCATCCCGAAAAAAAAATATTTGTGACTTTAATACTCATTCACTATGGGAAAAATACTGAAAAAAAATTAACTGGATTGGAATTTAAGTAATTTCAATTTGTAAAATTTTTGCCATATGGCAAAAACCAACTACAAAGTTCCAATTTTGATAAGAATGACTAGAAAACTACTAAATATATTTTTAAATAACCCTCTTGAACTATAATTATTTTTTCTCTGTACTAATATCTTATTTTCTGTACTAATATTATTAAAGTTTGAATACAGCCAAAGACGTAATTTCACAACAGTTAATAACTTCACTCTTTAATTTTGATTACAATTTTACTACTGTCATCTATGAGGATTATCAGTAACTAAAACTTAAAAGAATGCAATAGATGAAAAAACACAAATTGGTCGAGAGGGAGCTCTACTTTAATAGAATTAAGTGGATTATGTTACTTGTTGCCCTATGACAACAGTATGCATTAGAGGGTTAAGTTTCAAACTTATTTGATTTTTAGTTCAATATTTTTTTTAATTTATTTTACTTATGGATATATTTTCTTTAACATATTTAATCAAACAATTGTAAGGTAAAGTAGGTTTGCTTAGTTGACGTTTTATGGCATAAGAGCCATAAATGACTGAATTGCGTAAAACATATAGTCAGATAGTTATGTTAGGTTTGAACTATCGTCGCACTAGAGCTGCACGAGGGCTATTGGCGATGGACGTCGTATTTTAGATCCAAATTCAATTGACTAGCCGACACCTGAATAGGCACCCAACGCAACCGTTAAGGGCGACATTGTACGCAGCGTTAGGGCTTTGAAGGATATTTAAAGTGCACTCCCTTTGTCGAGAGGGAGCTCTACTTAAATAGAATAAAGTGGATTATATTACTTGATTATACCCCTTACACGGGGTATTATTCGTCGGACATTTTTACTGCACAGACCATTTATTGGTCGGAAGCTAATTTGGCGATGCCCGGACCCAACTTGGGACCTTTCGCATGCTAGGCAAGTGCTTAACCGACTGGGCTGCCCAGCCCCCCATTAGTCAGATAGATTTAAAATATTATAAGAAATTAAAGAATAAAATAACAAATAATCATGTTTAAGATACCTAGGTCTAAAGACCTATCGGAGCTTGAAAAAATTGTATCCCACTATTATAAACAATAGAACCAATATCACTCACTCATTTTGTGGTTATTTTGCATTAAAATCGTAATGTATGTTTAATAAGGTACACTTGAATGACCTTTACAAAATAACATAAATTGGGTATTGGAAGATGTGTGGGCCATACACAACAACTGTAAGATAAGAACAACTGTTCAAATATGAAGACATTTCAGTTTTAACAAGAGCCAGTTGACGCCAGTTATTTCTCTAAAATCCTTCTCAAGGTGACAGAAATATTTAAAACAAAATCATAAACATTTGAAATCTTTTTGGCTATGCATAAATTTTAAGATAATTTAAGTTTAGTTTTACACTATGACAAATTATCCATTTCATTAACTTTTACGATTGAATTTTTTTTGTTCAAGATATAAAGTTCTAAATATTTAGTGCGAGTAAAATAAGTTATGTAAAATTTTAATGATTTACGTTTTATGCAAAACATATTTTTTACGTGGTTAAGTACTTAAAATTATAATATACTTAAATTACGAAATACGCATTGACTAAGTTAAAGGTTTAAGTTTCTAGATTTGAAATAGTCGGAGGGGGAAGTGCCATTATCAGTCTATTGTTTGTCATTGCTTCCTACTATCAGCACAAAAAGTAAACTATTCTTTGAAATTCTTTTCTGAGTCATATGAATTGATGTTTTCATCTCTTTAAACAACATATACTCCGTGCCAACCTAACTTGGGTAAAAGCAAAGGGTAGAATGGCAGACGGAAAAGCGCTATTGGTCCGTTAGTTGGAAACTCTTGCAAAGTAATATTTACATACAAAATGATCTGAATACAATTTAACCAAAATACGCTTTTCATTCTGATAAAACTGCAAAATTTTATCAAACAATATTCAAATCTGATAGACCTTAACGAAGTCAATGTTTTAAGCATGTTTTCTAGATGGATTCACAAATAATTTATGGAACTCTTTACAAGCGCGGAAGGATCGTCTCCATAGCATATTTCTATGTACCCAACTTACGTTGGCAAGGAGTATAGTACTCATTGGATTACATAGTAAACATCATCATACATCAAGTCTTTTTCCCAAATTCTAACAAAACACGAACAGTTACAAATAAAATGAATAATAAACTTCATCATAAATAAAATTTAAACCTGAACATTAAGAGAAAACTCCCCAATCAGAGAAACATTCAATTTATCTTCATATTTTTATTCGAAGAACCAAAATCATCAAGCAATTTATTTTCTTAAACTAACAGTCCTAGTATATTTCGAAGTTGCAGTTTCAGAAAACGATATTTTTAAGATTTCGAATGCTCTTTCATGCATAAATAATAAAACCCTGCATTTTTGACTCGGTAAAAAAAAAAGATGAAAACTCATCATTTTTGATAACCCTGCTTTCACATACAAAATGCATGGATAAGAAAGAAGCAGGCCGCACAAACATTGCTATCATGTCTGTTTGCCATTCGTTCTATCAACGATGTAGCTGATGTGTTCGTTTCGTTTTCTAGGGTTGCCAGATAAGGGAAATGGCACCGAAGTAGTTTATTTGCGATGACCGTCGCCTATAGTGAAGATCTAGAGCTGGGATAGGATTTAAGGATTTCTTCAGGATATTTCACAAATATTCTATTGTTCACTTGCCACAATAAGTGATTTGTAACTTATACAACAGTTTAAATCTATTTAATTATACAGGGTTAGTCAAAATGAATAGGACAATAAGAAAACTGCCCAATACCTACTATCTACTTACCCAGGGGTGCCTACAGGGGGGGGGCAGCGACGCAGACTGCGTCATTGAAATTTTAGGGGGGGGGGTCGAAAAAAATTAGAAAATTTTCAATGCAAATGGCTTATTTTGTCTAAGATACCACCCTAACAAATACTTGTTCTTTATAATCATCCCCCCCCCCCAGACTTCAAGTGGGGGGGGGGCATAACCCTCCCCCCCCCCTCCCCACAACCTTCACGAATCAAAAATGGTAACCAAAATCCTAAAGAACATTACAGAAAGAAGATCATAAATAGAATATCGCGTAGGCCTAACGAATCTTTCTGACATGTATTACCCATAAACAACCCATCATTTATTTTAAAACGGAGACAAAACACTATACTCGCCGCCAACCAAATAAGAAACTGTAGGGATGGCGGTTTTTCAAAAAAATGAGTGCTTTACAAAGGCGGTCCATCCCTAAAGTGTTTCAAATAAGGGTGGCGGGAACTATAGCAGCTGTCTTGCTGTTTGTAGTCTGTATAACACATATACAACATATACAATTCGATAAAATGATGACTCCTGCATATTTCTTTTTAACCAATGACATTCGTGCAATTTTCCCGCCGTGCTGTTATAATTTTTTTTTTTTTTTGTAGATACATAGTTGATTTAGAAACAGAGGGGAAGCATCAAAGGTTATAAATGCATCTACTTTTTGATCTATTTTAAACTAAATGAAGTTAAAATGCACTGTCCTGTAAATACTCCAAGAGCTTATTTTGTAGAGTTATGATCATTCTGGTAAGATTTTCAAAATTATATAATTTAAATATTTTAATCTTGTTAAGCTTCTGAAAAAGCAAATTGATAGAAATGTAAACTTGTTGTGTCACTGCTTGTGATTTAAATTAAAATTTTAACTGAAAATTTAATTTCCTAATTAAAAAATTATATTTCTGTAATCTGTAGAAGGTGGTTATAAACCTTGGTAGAATCCCCCATGCTTTAAATTGTGGAATTTAATAAAATTATTAAATTTTTAAAAATGTAAAAATTATGTGTGTTGCTGGTAAAACAGTCATTTAACGGGTTGGTTGGTTGTTAGACATATATTTTCAGGTTTGTGTTTGCTTGGTCAGAGACTCTCTTATATACTTTTTTGACGAGTTTATACGTATGTTTCCATCAGAAGGTTAGGCAAATAAAGAAAGGATACTAAAGAATTTTAAAGGATGCAAATACTGATAAGTTAATTATATTTGATATTACTGATAATTTTAGTTTCAAATTTTACACTTTAAACACTTTTGGGCTCCAAAAATATTGATCAATTATAATATAATAATGAAAAACATTGTTTTATATTTTTTAATGTGCACCTGGCCTGAATCTCCTAAATTATTACTTGGCTGGTTTTTGTATAAAGACGACTAAAGAATTAAATATATAAAATTACACATCTCGGTTAGAATACGGTAGAGTGGAGGGATTTTTTAAAAACAGATCCCTCTTCATCAGCAAGCTGCAAGAATTTGAATTTTGATGTCATCTTTCAAGAAATTAGATTTTTAAAATGTTACCCCACCCCTCCTTCACTTCATTAAGCACTAGATATATTAATAATTTTTGTTATCGATTTCTAGATATTTATTTGGAGAATACTAAAAAATTGCATGTTGAGGTTTAAGCTGTCTTTAGACAGCCTCCTAAACCGCAAGGAAGGAAAGGGCGTTTTCCAAATTAGTGATCCTATCTTGTTGAATTTAATAGAATTTTTTTGCAAATATAACAATTACAGAACTGCACTTTTTAATAATTAAACTCACATTATAAGTAATTTAACTGAATGAATCCCTTAATTTGATAAATTAAGCACTTAAAACACTAACTAAAGGAATCGCAACAAGACTCTTTAACAATATGCAAAATGATAATTCTAATTTAAGAGGCCCCTAATTCTATTTGAATAGGCCCGGCGTCGAAGAAAGCAATGTGCTGACAATTATTTCTTATAAACATTTATTAATCGCTGTGTTATAGCTGACATCATAAATATTCCGAATTTTGTATAACATTTCTTTGAATGAATGATCTTCGGATAATATATCTGGCTTAGCGCATACATACTCACAACTCAGGCCCAAGTCATTTTCCCGCCTAATTATACTCGAAGAGAAACTTAATGATTGCTTTAGTTAGAAACAGTAGGAAGATACTTGTCGTCTGGTATCAAATGTGTGAGTGATTGAATTAAGTTAAGTAGTTCAGTTCCAAGTTTTAGGGTAAGAAATTTTTTAATATTTAATCTTAATTATAGTAATTTAATAAATAATAACCTTTTTACTTGAAACTATATCTGTAAAAATTATAAAATAATTTTAATTTGTTTATGATGTCAATTTTTGTCAATGATGTCAATTTTTGTCAATGATGTCAATTGTGTTGCAATAGATAAAAAGCGAAGAGTGCATTTTCATGCATTAAGAATTGTAGGAAGGAAGGAATTGGAAGCTGTTTTTGATCGGATCACGCGTCCGGCTATTTTTATGGATTTAAAAAAAAAAGAATATAATTACATATATTATGAGCGGAACTTTTACCGATACCTTAGATTCCCGATAGCTTTTGCTGTAAAGAAAATCTATTTGAAGAAAAATCAAAAATAAGTCGTAAATCCGTATTGTAAAAGCTGTTAAAAGTGTGCTTCGCTTTTTCAATTAGGGGCAACTCTGCCTTGACCTATCAGTAGAAAAATATTCAAGAAGAAAGTCAGTCGTTGGGTTTTATTTCTTAGGACAAGTTACCCAATTCTATGGTATTTAAAATATTATTTTACTATAACGTTTCATGTACACATCGTAATGATTCCCATATATACACAGTATGGTGTAAATTACTTAGGTAGGTACTCATCTATATAAATATAAAATCTACAGCGGTTTTTTTTTTGGGGGGGGGGATTCAAAAAATTCTGGGGGGGGGGGTGCGTCATTGTCTCTGGGGGGGATCGGCACCTCTGACTTACCTGTTAGTAGTTGATACTGTAGTTTGGTTACTAAGGCAGTAGTAGGTATTAGGCAGTTTTCTTATTGTCCTATTCATTTTGACTAACCCTATACTTTGAGCACCAATACATTATTAGAAACTCTGAAGGTTGAACATTTTAAATATACTTTTGAAATTTGCACTTAATATTGCTTTAACTTTACTTACAACTTGGGAAAATATTAAAAAAGGAACACCTATTTTATAAATATATATTAATATTAAAAATGACCATTACACTCATTGCCAACCTAAGTTGGGTAAATAGAAATATGCTATGAGAAGATCCTTTCGCGCATGTTAAGAGTTCCATAAATTATTTGTGAATCCATCCAGAAAACATGTTTTAATTTCGTTTCAGGTCCAACAGATTTCAATATTATTTGAGAAAATGTGGCAATTTTATCAGAATGAAAAGTGTTTTTTGGTTAAATTGCATTCAGATAATTTTGTATGTAAAGATTACCTAACAAGAGTTTCCAACTAATGAAAAAACCACACTTTTACCTCTGCCTTTTTACTCTTTGTTTTTACCCAAGTTAGGGTGGCACGGAGTGTAGTTATTATTCGTATATTGCTATGCATAGAGTAACTGGCAAAGTATAACTACTCGATAATTTAACGCAATTGTGTTGATGTTATACTAAATTTTAACCTAACATAGCAGACAATTATTGTAACTGCATACATAAATTTTTAATTAAAATATTAAAATTATAAAGAAAACACTTTTAATCTCAACTATCCCTTTAATTTTTTTAAAAAATTACAAGTTCTGCGATAACATGCCAAACACGACACCCCTACCCCCATTCACCACAAAATATTTTGAATGAAGACACCGCCGAAAGACGGGGGGGGGGGGGATGAATGTATCCCTCCGCCGCCGTGTATTATCATTCATAACTCATTTCTTGCGCCATCACCGCAGGGAAGCATAGACATAATAATAATTACTATATCTATGCAGGGAAGACGGTACACTTGGGGCCACGACTGAGTGCTTCGGATTGAAGATGAGAGGGGGGGGGGGGGTGAGAATGTATCACGTGCAAGAGGGGGGGGGGCGGTATTGATTGGGGGAGGGAGGATACACCGGTTGCTTGTTTCTTGAGAGAAAGTTGTTGGGTTTGTGGGGAGGATTTTAAATGAGTTATAATATCCTTTTACAAATGATGGGTTTTTGGTAATGCAAGATTCTCCCCGTAAGGAAAACCTATGCAAGGGTTGTCGGTTGTCCTTTTGTGTGGGACGTATTTAGAGTAATTCACTCTGATCAGTTTCAGATTTTGAAAAGTTGTACTTAACTAACGTTAACTTTCAGTTTTTTTAAAACTCTTTTTCCTAACTTCATTTATCCTACACTCTTAAAACAAAGAGAAATCCACTCCTACAGGAGAAGTGCATTATCGACACTGGAAAGGAGTGAAAATTAACTCATAAATTTCTCGTAATCGCTGTAAGTTTTACATTAATTTATCTGAATTTTTTTACAGATGCTATTTCAATATATATCTGTGCCATGAACCTCTAACATCTGGTGTAAATATGTAAGTTTTTTTAAAAAAAAATGTCCAAGTGTAAGTTAATCGAAAAAAAAATCCTTTTTTTGTGTGGTTCATTTATAACATTTTTCTTAATAACTTCTTTTCTTGCAATTTGTAAGCAACTCTAGAGGGTCATTGCATGCATCAGTTCAAAACGAAGAATTTAACACATAATCAGTGTTTATAGGATGAAAATTCAATGTGGTAGACTTGTTAGCGTAAACCTCCTTTTTTGTAGAAAAACACCGTTTAAAATAAATAGATTATAATTAAATTTTAAAAAAATGCCTAAATAGTAATTTTCATTATATTTGAAATCAGTATGCCAAATTTGGAAAAGATTAAAGCAATAGTAGAAATTTAAGAATTTTGGGTATTTGCCTACCTTAACAAAAAGCTTATTTTCGCATGGCAAGTTTTCTTAACAATTGTCGTTAATGGCTGAGGGAAATAGTCTTCAAACACAAAATTATCGGCAATAATCCATGATTTCGATATTCATAGAGCAATTTAAAATATTTTAGACTCCAAATAAGCATATCTGAAGAAAAGATAATTGACTGAAATTTTATTCACTGTCATATGCAAATTCAAGTTGCGCCCATTGCAATTCCAACTATAAATGCATTGTAACATTTGACTTTGAAAAACAAACATTCTAAAAGATGTTACGATAGTCTTTCTGTCACATTTAATTCTACTGCGAACTTACCGTTATTACCCCATTTATATATTAAAAAAAAAGAATATAACCTCCACAACGGACAATTGTGCATATAAAAGATTTCAGATTCAGCAGTTACAATACGTCCCATTTAAATTACAAAATAGAAAAACCGACCAAGTCCGTATGAGAGTTTCCATATACATTCTTCTCCTTCAAAGTTTTAGTATTAGAAGGAGCTTGTGAAGAAATCCTCCTAACTACTTGACCCGTTTTATATTTAGATATTCATTTTTAAAAGGGAACTAAAATCACGATTCTACGACAGACTATGCCATAAAAGTAAATGGAACAGCCATCAAACGACTTTTTTCGGTGCAATAATAAAAAAAATTCTACTGTTCTGGGTTCGTTTTTCGAAATTAGCTTTATTCGAAACAACGCAAATAGAGTATTCATATTTTATTGTTCGTTTCCGTAGAGGGGAGATGTGCACACAGCTGTTAAAATCGTTTGAAGAGTCAAGTTCAAAGAATGGATACCGAATACGATACGTTCTTTGCTAGGGTAAATATTCGTTTTAGGCATCTGGTTAAACTGAAATGAAGTAATTGGTGTTTTGTTCCCCGAAGGGTTTGTTTAATTTTTTTTTTTTTTTTTTGTGAAACAAAAATGGTTTTCCAGTTCAAAAGTTGAGAAGATTTACATTCGATAATAATTTTGTGAGGCCCAGTGGCTTAGTTGTAGTGCTTTGCATTGCCACGCTACAGGTCCGGGGATCTAATCACGGATAGGGCGAGGTATACCCATCCTTTCATCTCTTGAGTGGGTCGATAAAATGGGTACCAAGCATGCTTGGGAACTAAACACTGGGGGTTCCGCGTGAGGCTGACCACCATACCGGGACATATGCCTAGCACCCCAGAGCCCTAGGCCCAGAAAGCTGGAATTGGCAAGGCAGGCCTTGGCCCAGTAATGGGCTGTTGCGCCGAGAAATTTAGTTTTAATAATATTGTGATAGGTAATTTTTGTAAGGCATTCAATCATAATATAAGTTACATTATAAGTAACTAACAACAATTTAGAGCTAATAAGATGCCGTAATAATTCAGAAGATAACGAACAGTGATTACCAATGTATAATTAGTGAGTAATAATGTACAGTGACTATTAATCGGTTTTTTATCCATGACATAAAAATCTTATTAAGAAATTATCATAGTATTAAGTTTTTATACTGTGACATTTTCGTGAATTATGCTTTTCGTTTATGTGGTACTAACCTTTGTCTAAATTACTCTAAAATTTTCAAAACTGTAATTTATATTAGAGGCTCAGTAGCTTAGTGGAAGTGCTGGGCATTGCCACGGCACAGGTCCGGGGATTGAGTCCCAGATTGGGCAAGGTTAAGTCAGCTTTTCATCTCTTAAGTGGGTTGATAAAATGAGTACATGCTTGAGGACTAAACAACTGGGCGCGTTAGGCTGACCACCTAACCGGGACATGCTTAGCCCCCCCCCCATAGTCCTTGGACATGAAAGCTGAATCGGGCACGGCAGGCCTTGGCCCAGTAATATGCTGTTGTTTAAGGTTTGGTGTTGTTGATGTGCTGCTTAAGGCTTAAGGTTCAGTATTGGGCTGTTGTTGAGGAGTTTTTTTAAAATTTATATTGCATGCATAATAATTTGTAAATAGCAAAATTTAAGCATATCATATCATCATCAATCAAAATATTAAAAAGCTTTTCACAATTGCTTTCAAAGAATATCGCTAGTAATTTACATTTTAAATAGTAAGTAATGTTGGAAATGCGATCAACTATTTATAAATTATACAATTTCATCACATCAATACACCCATTGTCAAATATAATAACACACCACACATAATATTCAAGATTAATAACCTCCGAATATGCTTCGACACAATTTATGTCTTAAAAGTTCATACGAGTAAAACACAACTAAACAAGAAAGCTCCATTCCTATTATCCTTCTAATAAGAAATTTCCCCTCTTTCAAAACTGCTCTATAATAACGCATAAAATCTGACGAAAAATGAAGCAGGGAACGCAATAGAAGCATTAAACAACAGTCTAGGCTTGCTACTCGTCATTTTCAAGCTAATTTCCGTCTTTTAGGTTTTCGACGACCAAAGTTCTTGCATAATAAAAGTGCGGGTCATTAAAATGGTTTTAAAATGCATTCGCAGCAGCAATGAACGAAAGATAACCGACGTGGTTTGGCATAATGGTAAGTAAAACTTGTCAAAATGTAGTTTTACTGAAATTAGTTTAGTACACTCTCAGAAATAATACTTTCACTGCTGACGATTCATGAATCCTCAAGCCTCATTTCGTTAATTTTGAGGATTGTTTCATTAAACTATCACGTGACTTTTGAGTAAACGCGAATCCTCACTTTAACGATCTTGATTTGACGATTCTGTATCTTGATTTTGAGGAAAAAGAATCTCATTGTTGTACTCACATTCTCAAAAATTACGAAATATTTCTTTAGATTCGACGACATTCGAATCCTCATAAAAATGACGAATCGAATTTCCTCATTTTGAGGTAAGGAAAACTCGGAGTATTTGCCAGTAAACTGCATCGTCAAAATTGAGGAAAATTTCGTCATTTTTGAGTATTCGTTTCTGATAGTGTAGTTTACTGTAGTTTTACGCAAATCAGACGAACTCTGACTCATGTTTTGTCTGTTGTGAGGATATTATGAGGGCTAAGGATATTATAAGGGCTCTTCTTATGAAGCTTTTTGTACCAACCTCAAATCCCTGAAGTGATGTGAAGTGTCCCTGAAGTGATGTCGATTGTTTTCTCTTGCGGCACGGTAGAGGGCAGCACCACTGCCACTCTCTTTCGTTCGAGTCTACTATACGTAGGGTCGTGTGTAGCCTAGTGGTTAGCGGAAGGTCCCGCGATCGAGTCCCGGTACCACTGAAGACCCACATATGCGGAGTACGTGCTCGTTTAATCTGTGGGTCCGAAAGTCCTGTGGGCGGTCATGGCTCAGTTTTCAACGGGTACAGGTCCCTGGAGACTATTTCCCTCCCCTTCAGGGACATGTCTAAATTGCGGAGGTGTCGAAAGATGGCAGCATCTGTCACTTATGTGTGCTGTGTCTGTCTCACTTGACAAAGATTTATAAGCTGGTCTCTGACCAAGCACACAAACCTGAATATATAAGTCTATGTCATTGTCTACTACACGTACTGTGTGGGTGTGGTCTAGGGTCCCGTCTGTAAGAGAGGTAAAATTTCGTTTCTTCTTTGCAATTTGTCAGTTAAATAAACAGCTTTTGCATTAAAATTTTAAAAAAATGTCTTTTTTATTAGCAGATCTCTAATTTATACCGTTTTCTAACACATCAGCTAATAACACTGTAAAATCAACATACTTTTTTTTACAGTACATGTAAATCCATAATTAAGTGTGTAAGTGTGCTTAAGACGCATGTTAAAGATCCAATGGTTAACATTGCCATAACTATCTTCGGCAGTGTAAGAACGGTTAAAATTACTGGAAACGTCGCATATACACGAGCCGAACTCTCTGCCTTTTCTGGACTTACAATCATCATCCAAGACGTTTTTATCAGAACCTAAACCTAACACCACCAAAAAACATTCGATTGACACCAAATATCCAATTATGGCCCATATCATTATACCAACTTATACAATAAAACTTGACCAAAATAAAGCCATTGATATTTGAACCTCGGCCATAAGTTTTCTATTTTTGATATAATCGGAAGGTAATCTTAGGTAAATCTATTAGACCTTAAACGAAATTGATGTTTTAAACATGTTTTCTGGATGGATTTACAAATAATTAATGGAACTCTTTACATCCGCGGAAGGATTTTCTCCACAGCATATTTCTATTTACCCAACTTAAATTGGCAAGCAGTATAATAGTTTTCTCCAAGATGTTTTTATTAGGATCTAAGCCCGACTTCGATTGACATCAAATACCCAATTATGGTCCATATCACCATTACCAATCACCGTAACTCCTACAATAAAAACTTGACCAAAATAAAGCCCTTGATATTTGAACCTCGACCATAAATTTCTATCCTTAAAAAAGACAATGAGATCGTGCTTAATAATCATAAACTTTCATCAGCATTGCATCTTAGAGAACGATCGATATATGTCGTTTAATATGGCCATAAAAATCCAGAGAATGTCATAAAGTTATATTAAGAAGAGGTTGTATGTTTTGATAGAAGTTGTTCTCGGTCTTTTGTGGGAGGAGTTGATCGTTGTTTCTGATATTTTTTTCCTATTACATGTTTATTGCTTTCTTTTCAAAATCATAAGTTATTAACGGCAATTTAAGAACTTAGTGACATTTTGAAAAAATTGCGATTTTTTTTCTTTAACCCTTTCAGTCCCAATGACAATTTGGCATCATCATTTAAAAATTTTTTTTGATCGTCTATAAGCCATTTATAATATCAAAAAGCACATCATTCGATTCTTCAAACTCTTTTCTATAAGAAAATATTTTTTATTAATCAATCCCAATAGATGTCAGCCCTATTATGTTTTTTAAAATTATGATCAGAAACATGATGATGCCAAATGGCATCACTAGGACTGAAAGGGTTGAGGAAGTTTACCTCATGGTAAAAGGACAAATCTTTTACTGGAAATGAAAATGTCGACTGCAATAGACCGAATTACTCTTATTTTTTAAATTATGATCAGAAACATGAACAGTTCAAACCCAAATAGGGTGGGGAAAAAACACGCTCACGCCGTTTCGAAGAAAACCAAGCGAAGGGATGGGGGAAGAAAGTCTTTTCGAAGCTCGCATTTTGGCTAGACAAGGTATATCGAATGAACCAAAAGTTTGGCGGATTGAATCCGGCAGAGCATCACGTAGTTGAGTAAGAATGATAGAAATAGTGGCTCCATCCCGTGTATTTTTTTGTATTTAAAAGCACTTTTCCAGGAAAAAATTATCCTGTAAGTTACTGAACTTTTTTTAGAGTGCCGTGACCGAATATGCTTTATAATATTTCTTCGGAAAGACAATTTATTGTACTGCTCCAGTTTGTAATAACTTAACAGAAAAGTTAGATATTTTAGTTCTATCTTAACGTATTGTTACTGATACACCATTTTTTAAACCTTACATAGAGTATTATAAGTAGACCAAAAAGCTATTGAAACTTTTCGAACTTTTCCAACTGTATACCACGTGATTCGCGTCAAAATTGTCCTTGTACAACGTGATTATGTTTCACCGGAAATAGGATTAGCTATCTGCTCTTTAAAAACTCATCTAGACAGGAAATTTTTGTTCCCCTACCTTAGCAGACAACAGGTACAAAACAATAAACTAATTATCTTCCACATCTCCTTGTGTGTGGTACGATTGGCTAATGACGCTACGGGACCACGATTTATGACAAGTGCTCCAGGAAAAGAAATATAGATGGCGAAATAACTGATATATCTCTGTATCATCAGAAGAATTGTGTGCTTTATTATGCTTGGATCTATAGCAGAACTAAACTAGTCTAAGTCGTCTGTTGGTAGACATATTTTCAGGCTTGTGTGCTTGGTCAGGGATCCGCTTATTAACCTTCGAGACAGACACAACACACACATACGTGACAGATGCTGCCATCTATCGCGCACCACCTCCACAATTTAGACATGTCCCTGAAAAGGAGGGAAATAGTCTCCAGTGTATCCGTGGGAAGCTGAGCAATGACCGACCACATTACTTTAGGACCCCAACAGATTTAACGAACACTTACTCCACATATACTCGGCAAACACAAACATCCATGCCCTATCGAGATTCGAGCCCGAACCCAGAGTCTTTAAAAGCTAGCTCCCCAACCATTGCTCCGACGGGTCGGCAAGTCGTCTGTTATCGACAAACAGTTCATTTTGAGAGAAATAGTGTTATAGTCTGACCACGCTAAGTTGGCAACCAAAATATTTTAATTGTGGATCAGTCCACTTTGAAAAAAGGTAAGGAAGGTTTTGGTTTTGGGCAAGAGTTACTATGTTTGGCGATTCATTGCTTTTGGGCGCATATTTCTTTAAGGTTAAGAAACAGATTATTAAGGGGTCACAAGAGTCTTAAAAATGTGTAAAGAAGATACTACAAAGCATAGTTTAATCTTTCATGTCATTTTTGAACTACTCAATGTATGAGTATAATTTTTTATATGTAACTCTACAGGATTTATTTATTATAAAACAAGTAATATTAAACATGAAGCTATTAGAACATATTGTGATTAGGCTTGCGCGGCAAATTGTGATGTCAAAATTGAAAAAATGACCAAGAAAATTACTTTGCATTGTACAAATATGCACAAACAGAGACTTATACCTAAATTCTCAGCTCAATTTTAATTAGAAATTATTTTAAGAACTTTTTTCTAAAAAAATTAATAAAAATTTTAAAATTTTGATTTTAAATTTTAAAAAAAATAATTTACAATTAAAATTGAGCTGAGAATTTAGGTATAAGTCTTTGTTCTAAAATATAAGTTCTTAGGTATAAGTCTCTTTCGCATGAAGTATCGTTCTTTCATTAGACATTATCAAATATGCACACATATTAATCGATTATTGATCAAGTCAAATAAACAAAAAAGATTCACGTGTAATCGTTAACCGCTACTAGCAATCAACAACAATCCTCTATCGCCGATAACTGATGTGTAGCTCTAGTGTGATAGATTGAACTAGACCAACAATCCCCTCTTCTCGCCAAACGCCTTGAGCTGGCAACCCTTTTTTCTTCTGCTTAAAAACCTCAATTCAAAGTGGAATCGTCCACAATCAAAATATTTTGATTGCCAAGTTAGCGTGGTCGGACTATAGCCAAACTAAGTTTACGTAAACTAGAAAGGAATGTCGAAATTGTTTAAGAGTTAACCAGATTTATTTAAGAGGGACTGTCAGTCCTATAGAGCTAATGTATTAGTTTTGAAATCGCAACTTCTGCAAAACAATTGCTTAAGCCATGCCATGCTATCCCATTTTCAATAGGTATGGGAATCATTTTAATACTTTAAAACATAAAAAAAAAGCATTCGGCTATTCAATTATTAATCGATAAAGTTTTAAAATAGTGTCGCCATCTGCTGTATATTTTTGGCATTTTAAAACTTCTAAAATATATAATCAAATAACTAGATAACGTTTTCATTTTAAATTTGTTTCATTTTGATGTTAAAGTTGATTTCCATACCTGCGCAAAAAAGGGCTAACATGGCAAAATAATACTTCTGCTAAAGTTGTGATTCCTAAACTGATGTATCAGCTCTATGGAACTGACAATCCCTATTTGGGTAGCCATACAAATATTTAATAATAATATAAGTTACGAGTATTACAGTTAGAATTAATGCACTTATTAATACAATGCAACATTAATACACATTAATACAATAATATAAGTTACAATTAATACATTTCACATACAAAAATAATTGAACTATGTAGGAAATGCGAACCATGAGAAAAAAAAACTACTCACTTTTCTTTTAAAATAGTATTTATCCACAATTCCATTAGTTATTAAAAGTTATGAAAAATGTATAAATAGGAAACTTCCAGAATAATTAGTTGATTACCAAATAATTATTAGGGCCAGACCCGATTACCAACAGTAATAGTTAATGAATAATAAAACTAATGGGGTTTTTTTGTAATAGTTGTTTTTCAGCATATATTCGCACTTTATAAACATTTAAGCTTAGCATTGCTTTGAATTCGATGTTGGAAAACTTATCTGCAATATTTTTATGTAAATATAATTTGGAAATGATCTCGTATCTTGCGTTTCCTTTAGATCAGTTTTCTAATTAAAAAAAAATTAGCGTTCTTTCATCGCATTTCTTTGATTTACTTTTACTTTATTTAAAAAAATAAAACCAAGTACTTCAAACTTTCTCTTTCTTTAAGAGCAATAAAAATTGACAGCATTTCTTGTATTAAAAAAAAAGAAAATAAATTATATCTGGCAGTACCCCTCCTTTTTCAATACAGAAAAACTAATCAAAAAACAATTTTAAAAATACCTTTACCTATAAACTATATGAGCATCCTTATATTAATAAGAACATGCTTTCTGTCTGTTTATAGCTAAAGTAAAAAAAATATTTCTTAAAAAAAAACTTTATATCGAAACGATATAAACCCATAAATTGTTTGCCTCTGCGAAAACTGTGCTTTTCATTTATTAAAGTTCTTTGAGTTTTTCATCTTGTAAATGTTTTTTCTTCTTTTCGAATCGTAAAGTTGTTAAATTCCTTGCTTGATAAAATGAAATGTCTTAAAATGTAAGAAGAGAGAACGCTCTTGGAAAAATTATGGCTGAAAAATCTTTTCGGGGGAGGGGAATTTTAAGAAGTTTGTAAAATGTAGTTGCGTAAAAGAAGTAAAAATCTTGTATTTTTTCACTAGTTCTTTAAGAGGGACTGTCAGTCCCATAGAGCTATTTCATTAATTTTTAAATCACAACTTTTGCAAAAGAATTTATATGCCGAGTTAGCCCATTTTCAAAGGTATGGAAATCATTAAAAGATTTGTTTAAAACAAAATCGAAAAGGAAATAACATCCGATTATTTAATTATTATTTGATAAATTTTTGAAATAGTGGTGCCATCTGCTGGGAAGTTGGAGCAAGTAAAAAAATATGTCACTTAAATAACTAGATAACATTTTCATTTCAAATTTGTTTCATTTCGATGTAACGTTGATTCTTAATACCTGGGGAGAAAGGGGCATAGCAATAGCAATACTGGCATAGCAATACTTCTGCAGAAAGTTGGGATTCCAAATTCCAAAACAATGTAATTTCAGTCCTTTTTCCCCAGGTATGGGTATCAACTTACCATCGAAATGAAACAAATTTGAAGCGAAAATGTCATCTAGTTATTTAATTATATATTTTTAAAGTTTAAAAACGCCAAAAATATACAGCTGAAGGCGACGGTATTTTCTTTATCAATTAATAATTAAATAATAGGAAGTTATTTCCTTTCAATTCTGTTTTAAAATTGATGTATGATGATTACCAAGCCTGGGGAAAACGGGATAACATAGCTAAACAATTCTTTTGCAATAAATGTGATTTTCATTTTTTGTTGAATTATAAACCGCACTAGAGCTACACAAGTGGCGTGAAGGCAAAGAACACTTGAATAAGATTCTTTACGATTTTATTAGAAACAGAAAGTAAATGTTCCTCCAATAAAGTTAACATTTTAAGTCCAAAAAAAAAGAAGTCAGCTGTAGATGACTTTTTATTCCCCTTCCTATTACCCCTTAACCTTTTCTTTACCTAAAAAAAAATCACAACAATTCTTACTTATTTTGAAAAATAATTTTTTTACATAGAATAATAACAAGAGGGTTTATATAGCTTTATTCTTTTCGAGTTTGTATTATTTGTCCACTTTTTATTGTCATAAAAAAACCTTCTCTGCTCGTTATAAGTTTACGTCGAAGTGAACTGACTTAAAGCTTTTTCCATCGTTAAATTCGAATGAAAAGGAAAATAATAAAAAAAAGTTTAGAGATGGAACAAGAGAAAGATTGGGCATTTTTTTATTTATTATTTTTTTTTAAACATTATTTTGGTCTTTGATGAAAAGGTTTAGATGTCTTAATCCCTAACTACTTTCAAAAATGGTTCACAATTTTTTTTCGAGTTGTTTTTGTGGAATGTGAAAAGTATAGAGTGCGTTGAAATAAAAATAAAACTTATTCTTTATTGCATAAATGGTAATAAGTTTATTAAAAATAAATTAACGGAAATCCTTTATTTATGAATTTCTTCTTTGATTTGGTTTTCAGTGAGAAAACTAAGAACTTTCCAATCACCAATTAATACGTTTCATTAGCTTGTAAAAATAATTGCAATTACGCTGAAAATTATTGAAGCAACAATGTTATAGAAAAAAAATCATTCCAATTTTTGAAAATGAGGGTTGATTTAATTTTTTTAATGTCTTTTCATCTACAAATATTTCTGAATTTCCTATATAACATATTACATACAAGATATAATATCTTATAACATGTTAACATATTATCTTATAATATGTTATCCAATAACAGATACCAATAAAAATTTATCAAATATTCCAATGTTATTTTTCAATGGTATTTTATATCGTAGAAATTATAACTTATTGTTTGCAATAGTTAGAGTTAATGTTTAATTAATTTTTATAGTATTTTTTCCCATAAAAATACCGCCCGAACAGGGACTCGAACCCTGGACCGTTAGGTTAAAAGCCTAACGCTCTACCGACTGAGCTATCCGGGCTCATTCAATAGTGCAATACTTAACCAGGTGCACAAAATAAACTTTAAGATAAATAGTTAGTTGTGTGTGGCATGGGGATTTTTCATTGGAATTGTACATGAAAGAGAAATACACAGCATGACATGCAAATAGTTGCGAGCACTTCTCTAAGCAAATTGGCAATCGTACGCTTGTTTTTACGGCATTGGTTTAGGTTATGCTTGAATAATCGTCGCACTGGAGCTGCACGAAGGCTAGGCCGTTTATTTCTTTAGACTCTTAAAACGAACGAGCGATTTTAACTCAGTCTGATTGATTTTCACTCCTCCAGTCTTGAAAATGCACTTCTCCTTTTGGAGTGGATCCTTTGTGTGTTAAACCCTCCAAACGAGTGATTTTAATTCAGTCTGAGATAATTTTCACTCCTTTCCAGTGTCGAAAATGCACTTCTCCAAATGGAGTGGAATTCACGCTATTGTTTTAAGAGTGTACGGCAACAATATATATTTTTTAAAAAACAACATATTATTTTTATTATTGACATTATGTTTCTGTCTCCCTCCCCTCGTACACCTTTCTAATTTCAGCCCATCCATTTCAAACAGCTGGAATTTTATTTACAGATACAAGGACTGCCAGTCCCATAGAGTTAATGCATTAATTTTCAAATCACAATTTTTACAAAAGAATTGCTTTGCCATGTTATCCTATTTTCACTAGGTTTGGGAATCACCATAACATCAATTTAAAACAAAATGAAAAAGAAAATAACATCCTGTTATTTAATGATTAATAATTGATAAAGTTTTAAAACTGTGTCGCCATCTGCTGTACATCTGTTGGCATTTTAAAATTTCAAAACACATCATTAAATAACTATATAACATTTTCGTTTCAAGTTTGTTTGATTTCAATGTTATGTTGATTCACATTAACTGGGAAAAAGGGCTAACATGTCAAAGCAGTACTTCTGAGGTAGTTGCGACTTGCGATTCCAAAACGAATGCATTAGCTGTATGGGACTGACAATCCCTCTTAAAAATTTAAATTTGCCTTTACTAATAGCGCAAATTCTATCATTGGGCATTTTCGATGTTTTTATATTTCATTTCAAAATTAATTTGAAAATGCCCAATTGAACTACATCACAATTAATGTTACTGTACACGCTATCTGAGTCATCAGAATTTTAAGTTAGTATTAGGTAACTAAAAATACAAAAAGAAAATAAAAAAAAATTACTTTTTTTTTGTAAATTTTTACGTTATCAAATTAAAACTATTTTTTTTTTAAATGCACATTGAAAAATATCCTCGCCCGAACAGGGACTCGAACCCTGGACCGTTAGGTTAAAAGCCTAACGCTCCTAAAGCCCGACTGAGCTATCCGGGCTCATGTTTAGCGAAATACTTAACCACGAGCACAAAGTGAAGTTTACTAAAGATAAAATCTACTATTGGTGCAAATTTTTATTGTACAGGGTGAGGCAAACAAAACCGGTTACAGTCCACTGAGCCGAATGAGACTCAGCCGAATGCTCTAAACCGCAAAATCTCGCCAAATTTCATGGCAACATATTCACCATTATGGCGATAATGTTTTCAACATAGATTTTTCTTTTGCTATCCAGCACTTCAAGATGGCTAACAAATTGGCTGGTTTATCGCTCGAAAATAGCAAGGGGGTTTAAGAAACCAAAAGCAACAGATACGGCCCCTCCGAAGTAGCTTTTCACGAAGGGGCTTGGAGTGTTACTGAAGAGAGCGGTTGTCACAATGATTTATTGGCTCTGCGGGTGGTCAGTGTCCACGGTTCAAGCAAAGCGATTTGGTTGCTAAAATCGAATGTTGCCATGCGTGTACAAATAAATAATTCTTATTCATTGATTCTTTAGTTTAATTAACGTAGAATTAGAGGCTAATATGTCTATATTTTGCTAAGTTAATCGTCTAATTTTCAACTACTGTTTTTACATTAGCAGTGCATCTACAATATTACTAGGTGATTTAGATATAGGTTCATGAAAACCTTTTCTTTTCATGACAATAAGGGTGTGATGTAGATCAGTCATGGGGTCTTGTCTCATCATGATGTACTGAACTTTTGATAATTAAACAAAAGTTTTAACATAAAAATACCTTATGATAATAGGTTAGTTGGTTAGTTTAGTATGTATATCATCGCACTAGAGTTACAGTAGGGCTATTGACCACAGGCCTCATAATTTAGAGCCACAGTCAAGTGAAGAGACGACACCTGAGTAGTGACCCAACGAAACCGTTTAGGACGACATCATAAGCAGCGTTGAGACGTTGTCATATTTTACGTGCACTACCTCTACACGAAGTAGTATTTGTCGAATACTTATGGCTTATAGGTCGGTAATTACTTAGGTGTTTGGGTCAAAAATGTCGAATTTCTGTTTTTCTTTTTTCTTTTGATTATCCCCTTAAATTTATATTTTCAATCAATAATAGTTTTGTTGCAAATATAAAACTTTATTTTGAAAGGAAACGTTCCGTTTTTCTTGCAACAAATACACGATAATTACTAAAAAGGATTAAGCGCATAAAATATTTATTGTTGCAAAATCAGCAATTAGTTTATAGGTTAACATTACAACGAAGCGCAGCTGTACTTAACCTTGCTTAGATTATTATTCCGATTAGTATATATTTAAATTAGCTGGTAATATTGTCTAGTTGTAGTAAATTATTAATAGATATTGCTATTTAATTAGTAGTTGCTAACCAATTAGTAACTTAATTAATAATATTGCTACCATATAACTACTTATTTGTACCATTTTCTTTAATTGGTGACTTGCTGATATAAAATTATCATTCAACAAAAACACATTTTAATAAATGTATAGCATTATTTTTAGAGGAATGTAATAAAAAACCTTTACACAAAATTTAACTCTCTATTGCATACTGTTGCAATGAGGAAATATACACGTTAATCCCTTTTAATGATTTAAAATATTGTTGATGTTCATACGAATCAAATTCCAGGGAAAAGAGCTTTTCAAACAAATTACTTTCAAGTTCGACACAAGTACATATCAGGGAAATTTCCTTTGAAATGACCTGTTAAATAACTGACTGCCTTACATTGGAGCGATTTCTCGAAAAATTATTTCGATATAATCCTATATTGTCCTCCCATTATGAAATGTCGCATTTTTTAACTTGTATTTCTAAAAAATATATGAATATTTGAAAAATATATGTTTAGCGTATCGGATTAAAAAGCATACAAATTTTCTACAGCTGTTTTAAAGACTTCATAGTGTTGCCGAATTCATCCAATTTGCGGCGTTCTGAGGGTCGATGGGGCATGTTGCACGTTTTGAGTGGCAACAGTTGCACAGGAATGAAAATAGTAATAAGAAGCCAAATATATATGTATTTCTAGGCTACACATGCATGATTTTTAAGGTTTTAATGAAAATATATATGAGTTATAAACCAAGCATTATGTCAAACAACAAGTGAACATAAACCAAAATTTGACGTATTTAGTTAAATCGGTACCTTCTACCTTGTAAGGAAAATGTTGTGTGTACACGAAAATTTATTGTGCGAGTTACTTTACATAATTAAATCGCATCAAAATACAATTATAAATGTTAAAGAATCTTTATAAATTGTAAAATGGGTTTCATTTGACCAAAATTAATATATTTATAATGCACAGATACTAAATTTAAATTAACTAAGATTTTTTAAAATAAAATTGAAATAAAAAGCTAGAGAACGTATTTTAATTTTTTCGTAGCCTTTATAAATTGTATAAGTATGGTTAACGTTTTTAAATTTGTTTCAAGTAATTTGGTTAACCCATTAACGACGGTTTGTAAACACCGTTAGCACCCCTTCTTCCATATAAAAACGCTAATTTTAAGTTTTCTGAATTTGTTTTTTGTGTAAATTAGTTTGCCCCAAATAAATTCCCTAACAATGTTTTTTACTTGTCTTATGGTTTGTTAACTTTAAACATAAAATTCCTTTTCGTGTGGCATTTTTTTTTACCAATCGTACTTAATGTGTTTAACAGAAATGAAGTTGTCATGTGCCATGCTACAAATACATGTGACTTAACCATTTGGTCTTGCATTGAAAAAATCCTGCCTTTTTAATAAAGCCGTGTACCGTGTATATGGGACTGGCGCACGTTAAATCCGTCGTAGTTTACTGCTCTGACACCTCATAGAAGAAGTCGCTATTAGGTTGGTTACCTAAGTGCCAGTTTGAGTTTCGGCATCGTCACTTAATCCTGGTTATGAAAGGGGGCTGGGGATCCCAGTCGGTTAGGCACTCGCCTAGCATGCAAAAGGTCCCAGGTTCGGGTCCAGGCATCGCCAAAATAACTGCCGTCCTATAAACGGCCCGTGCAGCCAAAATGTCCGACGAATAATACCCCGTGTAAGGGAGTGCATGTTAAATATCCTTCAAAGTCCTGACGCTGCGTACGATGTCGCATTTAATAGTTGCGTTGGGCGCCTATATTCAGGTGTCGGCTCGTCACTTAACTGTGGTTCTAAAATACGACGCCTGTCGCCAATAGCCCCCGTGTTGCTCTAGTGCGACGATAATTCAAAACCTAACCTAACCTAACCTGGTTATGAAATCTGAGGTCCGTCGCCACAATAGTCCCCTTGTAGTTCTACAATAGTGCGACGTTAATTCAGCCCAAACACAAACATCATTGATCCACGTAAGAAGAATCCTCTAAAACGGCATATATTTTTTTTTACATATTCACAAACGTACATACATACAAACAACAACATATTTACAAACTTAGAGTTAAATGGGATTCACATCGCCCTTAAGTTACGCAGGGATATTGGCGACTACATGACTTTTACATGATTTTAAACCGCGGAACAGTGACGGGGACTATACTTGAGCAAAGCTGTAGCTCCATGCAATCTTATAGCGACAGCGTGTGCAACGTGCATGATATCTGAACTTTGAACATATACAGATTTAACGTGCACCAGTCATACATACATGGCGTTTAAAAGGTGAGATGTTTTTGAGTCTAGACTGGGCTGTTACTAATATGGCTAAGACGCTCACAGAACATGAGACGGTATTTATGGTGTCATAATCCAACTCTTCACGCTATGGCGCCGCCCCTTAAAATAAATGAAATATTGACTTATGTGAACTTAATATTATATAACCAGATTTTTATATCTTGAGTTAAATACAGAATTGCTTAAATATTAGAAGTGCCCATCATACAACTTTAAATTGAGAGTTGAACACATAATTTGAGAGAACTTAGAAACTGATCTTTTGCAACAAAGAATATTGAGGACCGAAAAGGCTGAAATTATCTCAAAACCAAAGCGTTGAGGTACAGGGGAGAGTGGGGACAAGGGGCATAAAGATGGGAAAAATACCCTCTTAAAACAAATTTGTGAAATCCACTCTTGTAGGGGAAGTGCATTTTTGACACTGGAAAGGTGTGAATATTAACTCAGACTGAGTTAAAATCACACGTTAGGAGTGATCTTGTCGCAGATTAAACATACAAAGGTTCCACTCCTGTAGGAGAAGTGCATTTTCGACACTGGAGAAGTGAAAATTAACTCAGACTGAGTTAAAATCGCTCGTTTGCTTTAAAAGTGAATACTTTTTTACAAATATTTATACACTACATCATTTTAACAGTTTGACTTCACATTTTAACAACCGATCAGGTATTTAAAGCAATGTTGATCAGCCATAAAGCATGTGTTGAAATGGAGAGAAGAAGTATTGTTTTGGAGAATACAAAGTTAGTTAAAAGTGTAATTTTTTTTAGCTTTTAAAGTATTAAATAAAACTCTCTATGAATTAAGCCATAGTTTTAGTTAGGTGATTATAGCATAGATTCAGGTATTAGAATATGTCAAATACCCGTGTGGTGAAATACACGTGATTTTATGTTGGATTCTTTATATAAAAAAACAAAGCTGTGGTGTCAAATGGGACACGAATAAACCTACTTTGTATGCTTATCTTGAGGAATCCTTATAAATCTTTAATGACTTATTCACTCAAATAGCCAAAAACATTTTGAAACTTTAAAATTTTAATTTGTGAACTTTTTTTCTTATAATAAGAGAAAGTTCATGAGCTTTATGTTCATGAGCTCAAGTTCAAGAGAAGCTTTATGAGTGACAAATGCAATTCCTTTAATTACATCTGAACAGAGCTTGGTAAAGATAAATAATTCGTTTTTGGTAAAATTTGCTGGAAAGCAAACTATTTCTTTATAACGATAGATTTATTTCTGAAATTGAAAGCGATGAACTCCGGGTAAGCTATTTAAAATAAAGGCCGTCTTTTTAAATTCACGTACCCTGAAAAAAGGACAAGTTTGAGAAAAATTTTAGAGGATTTAGTAACAAAGCTATCCTTTCTGATGATTCAATAAAAATTATGGACGCATCTTCGATTTTGAGTTTTAACTTTGATAGTTCACATTTCAATGATAAATAAGTGTTTAAAAAATACATTTTTATTGTGTACACTTTGTTAAAGTTGTTTGCTTTAAAATTTTATTTTCATGTCATTTTATGATTATTTTTACCTTTTTTTTAATTTTAAATTAAGCTAATATTTCCCATTTCCCATTAGCTCTGCACCCTGTCCCATTAGACCCCACATGTGTTGGGGGCTAATGTATAATGGGACATTTGCATGTTTTTTTTAAATGCTCAGTAACTAAGACATGGTAATGTTTTAACATTTGTCGAATGACTTTTTAAGTAAACGAAAGTTCATTTTATGAGCTTTAAAAAAAAGAAAATTCTTGTATTTTTGCTGAAATACAGAGGTTAATAAAAATTTGTTCGAATAGCCCCCACTATCCAATATGAAAAGTTTATGTTATGACAAAAGAATTCAATTATCAGTGATAACAACTGCCAAGCTTTAAGTCGTAATATTTTACAGTAATAATTGATGATAATTAAGTTTTTAAAAAAATAGATTAAATTTTAAAGCAATACATAAATCTCGCCCATGATAAAATAGCTAATAATTTCTCTCCTTGAATTTAGTTAACTGCTAAATGCAAAAGATTAATTAGTAAATAAAAAAATAATATTGATCCCTTCGTTTAATATAGCTCTATTTAAAAATTATTTTGTATTTTTGTCTCTTATCTTGATAAGTACAGCATTAAAAAGAAGTTCAAACCCTCCAACACCATCCTTTCAACGCTGTTGTCTGGTTAGACATTTGTCGCCTGAAACGTGATCGGTTTGATTTCCAGGGGGTCTCTTTTATGACTTCTACGAAAATCGCATTGTATTTTGCAATACACAATGATTAGGGAGCGTTCACCAATTGTAAGACTTTCACTTTGGCTTTGTACTTTGTACGCAGCTTTCGGTTGAATTTTTATCGCCAACGCTCTTGTAAGAGAAAAGCAACCACAATCTCTTATCAGCAGAGGGGGATCTCTTCGCCAAGCAACACCCCACCCTCTCACCAAGTTGGCTGCTTTTTGCGGTTTCGGCCGAGTCTCATTCGGCTGAGTGGGGTGCCACGACAAAACCGGCCCCGAGATTGAGATAAGAATTCGACAGAAATGTTGCCAAGTCTAAAACCAATACAAAAACAGATTTGCTTACTGAAGCTATTGATCGCTTCAATATTAAGCCCAAACAAGCGTTTGGCGACTTATTTGAAAGCAACTACGCTCCGTTTTTAGAAGCCAGTTAAAATGGAATATAAACAAGGTTAGTAGAGCTGATCAAGATTTAGTGATTATTTGATTGTTTCGGTTGTTATTTATCCTAGATAATCGGACCTTCTTGTTTTTGGTAATACAAAACATTCTAAATTGATTGCAAGACACACAATTTGCATTATGGGACGTCTTCATACAATGCGAACTAAGATCTGAACTCGCCACTAGTCTATGAGTAGCTCTAATGTGAAGCGAATCCGATCCAACCAATGTAAAAACAAGTTTCAGGCGGCTTCAAGAGTTTTTCTCGCCAAGCATTTCAACGTATTCCCATCTCTAGATCGGGGCCGGTTTTGTTTGCCTCACCCTGTACATTTTTAATATTTTTTATATTTCAAAATTAATTTGAAAATGGACAAATTAACAGTTACAGTTACTAGACACGCCACCTGAATTACGAGAATTTTAAATTATCAATAGGTAACAAATAAAAAAAAAACATTGATAAAATAAAAATAATAAATTCTTATTATTAACTTTTAAACTATCACGTGTAAATTATTTTTTAAGATAGAAAAATAATACCGCCCGAACAGGGACTCGAACCCTGGACCGTTAGGTTAAAAGCCTAACGCTCTACCGACTGAGCTATCCGGGCTCGCTGATCACTAACGACAAATAAAAAATAAATGAAAATCCAATAAATGAAACTACTGTGTACATAACGATGTTATCATATCAAATGGCTGTGTTTTATCCAAGGCTAAAAGGAAGATAATGAACAGTTTAAAAGCGATCCGTTTACTTTGAAAAGATGATGTAAAGTTAAGAAAGTTTTTGTTAAGGTTGTATGTAATGAAAACCTGAGTCCACAGATGGGCCCTTTGCCCAATTTTAAGTAGCCCTCAGTCGTTTGAAAAAACCTCAAAATTAATGATTTTTTTTTTAATAAAAACATTTAAAAGAAAAATCCTTCCAAAAATTCACAATTAAAAAAACTTTTCCCCAACAATTGTTGTCGAATGTGTGGTAGTTTTTGTAAGTATTTTAGTAGTAATTTCTCCGTCACAATTATTCCAGTTGAATTACAATGATAAGTAGCATTATATGTAGATGATTTTGGATTGGGGGCTGATGTAAAATCTAAAGCTCAGCTCAACTCCTTCCCTCCCCCCATTACACACAGAGAAAAAAAATTAGTGAAACGCTACGTTAAAAAATTTATTCGAAATCTACATTTTGGCTAATTTTTTTTGCCTATTTGAATCAGCGGAGAGCTGGACAAAGACTAACTCTGTTTGCCTAATTAATTGTCTCAATTAGCCTATAACAAAATATAATTATTTTGGGTCGCTTTGAATGCATTTCTTTTTAATGCATTACGTGTTTTGTGAATACATGTAAGTATATTGTTTAAGTACGTAATTTACAACTACTAAACTCGTGTAGCGAGTAGCCACAACAATTTAGAAAATATGAGTTACAGCTTCCCCATTAGCACACGATATCGCTAAGTTCTTTTGATATTAGACATTTATCAGAAGAAATTCATGTAATATTCCATTTCAATTTCGTGCTAAACTCACAGGTATCTTCAATATATTTCAATAATTTCCGGTCGCTTACATAAACATTACATTGAAACGAAAATCTTTCCTTGGAATGACCCAGAATGCCAGAAAGGAGTCTTATTCAAAATTGATTCCAAAAATCTAACAAATTAAGAATCTTGGCTCCAAATCCTTGTCAGTTCATCCACGGTTCCATTCCGAAGTCTAACCAAGAAGAACGGAGTTTCTTGGAGGACTCCCTTAGAACCAGAGGGGTTTAAATCAAATATTGAGAATTTTTGTTGAAATTAGGGTTTTAAAATAAAATATTGTGGGCAGTTGCAAAGGTTGCGATGTGTGTTTGAATCCTTTATAAGGCCATTATTTTCTAGTAATGTTACGTTAAAGTATTTCTGGGGTTGAGATTGATTTATAAAAAGAAATTCATTTAGCTCATTACCTAGAATTAATTTTGATTATTAAGACATTTTCATTTCGGTGGGAAGTATGTTTCCCATCTCCCGCTGGGAGATATTCAAACGTATCGTCCATTGGAACCCTGCATTTGTTATTTTGTTGAGTTTTATGAAGTTATCAGGAGATGGCAGCACTGATCAAAATTGCTGAAGTAGATGGGAAGTGTACTTCCCACAACCCATAGCCTTATAAAGGGTTAAGTAGAAAAATTCTCGAGACAAAGTTCGTGCAAGACATTAAACTAGAAATTTTTATGGTCTGAAAAGGGTAAATTAAAAAAAAAAAGGTTAATATAAGAGTGAAAAATTTCGCTTAATATTCATCAAATCATATTTAAATATTCATCAAAACAACTTTTACCTGTGTATTCTGTTCAAGCTTATTGTAGAAGCTTATTGAAGGCCAGTGGTAGTGTTTCACATTGACACGCCACAGGTCCGGGGATCAAATCCCGGATTGGGCGAGGTTGCCCCATCCTTTCATTCCAATAAAAAAAGAATGGGTTAAAAGTTTCAAAATATTTAAGTTCTGGAATCGCATATCAGAAGCAATAAGATACTCAGTACCATTTAAGTTCTGTGGCATAAATAAAGCTGTCAAAAACCAACTTACACCTTTCTCGCTCCGAAAATCCAGCAATGTTGCCACTTAAAACTTTCCCGCCGCAAATCGACTTTTCTAAATTTAACCTCTCCTCGAATGGCATCGCTTTCCCCCTCCTCCGAGTCACGGAACATTAATTCGGAGATTGCATGGAAATCGCATTTCATTTGTCATCAGGAGTAAACAAAGTTAGCGAAAGGCTCGGTTTTCTAATTACACTTCTTATTTCTGGAAAAGCAATATCCTTGCGCGCCCGGGATTTTATCTCGGGATGGCAGTCCGATGTCGCCATGTTTCCCTGATCTTTTCCGAGGAGTTGAAATTGCGGACTTTTCAAAAGGTATCTATAGTGGATTTGTCGAGGTTCGGTTGAAGGAGTGTAAGATAGAATAAAGTTAGAAAGAGAAGCAAGTTTTTCCTCTTAAGACCCGAGCGAAATCCTACACGTATATTCGTAATTTAAGCATACTTTTCATACAAATATATGCCAAAAAGTATGTTTTGCATAGAATTTTTTTGAAAATTTATGTATCGTAGTTAATAGGGACATGCCTTAAACTCTAAAAATACACATATTTTGTGCTATAAATACAACAAAAAGAACCGTATAACTTATTTGAGGTTGACATATTATTAAACATTGTTTTTAATACAAAATGCCCTTAAAATGCTTCCTGAACTATTTATATGGGACAAATTAAGTTGCACGATAAAAAAATTTAAAAACTTAAAATTAACTCCTTTATTCGGGGACTAAGGTGTTAATGGTAGTCACAATTTCGTTGTTAATGGGTTCAGAATAAGCTGATTATTAAGTTATTTTGCCAATTTACTTTATGTATACTTAAGATATAATTTATATCTTCATCCGAATTCTGTTAATGAACTAAATAAAAAAAGTATGATCACTTAGTGTGGAACACATTTTACAAATACAGCATCCACTTTAATTACAGCACAGTAGTAATTGATTCTCACCATTACCACGCCAAGTTAAAAAAAACTATGTCCATTGCATTCTTCCACTCTCCTATCGTTAATGGAATTCACAAAGTCGTCGTTAATAAGTTAAAAATAAACTGCTTATTAAGTTATTACTTACAAATTGCTTAATATGTGTGCAATTGCAATTATATGTGCTTTATATAAAATTATGATTTATGAATTATCAAAATTGCAAGATTATCCAAATTTATCTTAATAAACCAAATGAATTAAATCTTCTCACTTAGAAGTGAAGGAACATTTTACAAATACAGTATCCACTTTAATTACAGCACAGTGGTAATTGATGCTCACCATTACCACGCAAAGTAAAAAAACTATGTCCATTAAATTCTTCCTCTCACGAGACTGTGATTACAGAGCAAAACAATACCAATTACATTTTTTCATTCTGTCTCTCAACAGACATTTTATGGAATGATTAAAAATTTCCGGCGAGTTATTACGACTCCTCGCATGCTATTATCCCGCTCTTTTAGTGCAGGAAGAGGGGATGTTTTAATAAGCCCGTTGCAGACGTAATGACAATTTTCGACGTCATTTCACGACGGCCATTAAAAAGCACTCGAAAGACGTGCGGAAAAGAATAAAGACCCCGTAGCCCATGACAGAACATGGAAAAGAGTACTCGGTATATATTTTAAGTCGAGAGTATTCATATTGTTCATAAAATCTTCATTAACATAATTATCGTGATTTTTTAACGTTATAGAGAAGTATTCAAATTAAATAACCTAGGGCTAAAATAAGAAAAAAAATCTAAACTCTCGAAACAGATCCGATCCGTACATTCTGGAACGGAAAACATGCTGCACACGATAATTATAATAAATCGAGTTTTTTTTTTTAAAGCTAAGCTGGATCATAATAAAGTGAAAAAAATAATGATAACATCGATTTCACTACAATGATTTTCGAACTACAATGATATTCTTTATACTGAGTCTAGACTGTTTTACATTGCTTACAAATCCCTATTTGATGTAATAACCCTAATAATTATAATAATTTGAGTATTTTTACATCTGTGGGTCATAAATAAAGTGCAAAAAATATATTATCGATTTTACTTCAACTATAATCAAACTACAATGTTTCATTACAAATACAAATACAAATACAAAAATTGTCGACCAACAACAGGCCAGAGGCCCAGCAAGGTTGGTCAAAATATATCTAATTCCTTACCAGTTTCCAATAGTTATCGATGATTCTGTCTTTAAAAATCTTCACTTCTTCGAATTGCACAACATATTCTGGTAAAGCATTCCACTCATTGACGACTCTATTGTAAAAATAATGTTTTCTAACCTCCCTTCTAAAGCATGACAATGGTACTCGGTATACCGAGTCGAGAAAGTTCCACAAAAATTATAGTAACTTTTTTTAACGTTGTAAAGCGTTTAAATAAAATGTTAAGAATAGGATAGAAAGAGAAAAATTCGATACTCTCGAAACAGATCCGCCCATTCTGGAAGGAACACATGCTGCAAACGATAATTATAATAAATCGAGTTTTTTTTTTATTAAAGCTGGATCATAATAAAGTGTAAAAAAAATAAAGATAATATCGATTCCACTACAATAATGTTCGAAGATCATAATTTAATGTTTACGCGTTGTGCTTATGCGGTGGATAAAATATTAACAGGTACCGTTAAAAAGTGGGAATCGATATTGTAGTATTTTTTTCTGGTGTCCATTAAAGAACTATAAAAAAAAGTTTCGGAATAAAAAAAATGGGATGTATTTAGAATGAATAATGGCCTAAACATTATCTTTCTGAAAAATGCACAATGTGTAACACATCGTTTATAATGATGTAGTGAATGAATGTTTTTAATTGGTGATATTTTTGTTGTGATATTTCGCATAATATATTGGATTTACACCAACTTTAAATTTAAAAAAAAGTTCGGTTTGTACAAATATTTTTAAAAAATAATAATTTTCCAATTAAGTACAGAATTAAATTTGACATACTTCTAATTTTAATTTATTTATAATCCGAATTTTAAATTTTAAACTAGAATTAAACTTGCCTTGGTTTGAAGCTCCAATTTGTCGTATTACACTTGGCTCAGTGGTTTTGTCCGAGAAATGGAGGTACGTACGAGAAAATCGTTGGAATACCTCCCACTTTATGGCGAATGTAGATGTTGGTTGCTAGACATATATATTCAGGTTTGTGTGCGTGGTCAGAGACCCGTTTATAAACCTTCGTCAAGTAAGACAGACACAACACACGCATACAAGTGACAGATGCTGCCATTTACCACCGCCTCCGCAATTTAGACATGTTCCTGAGGGAGAGGGAAATAGTCTCCAGGGACCTGTACCCGTGGAAAACTGCGCCATGACCACCCACAGATTTAACGAGCACGTACTCTGTATATACTCGGTGGGTCTTCGGTGGTATCGGGAAATGAAGGTGTATAAATATAATAGAAACACCAAACAATATATTTAACTTACGATATTAGGCAACCTGAACTTTTCAATTTAATTTAACCTTAATTTGAAAAAATATATTCTTGCAGATTTGGAAACATGCATAAATTCAAATGTAAGAATAAAATAAATTCGACAGGGTTTCACACGCAGGTGGTTGGTTGGTTTTACATATATTTTCAGGCTTGTGTGCTTGGTCGCAAGGACCCGCTTATAAACCATCGTCAAGTAGGACAACACAAGACACACACAAACACATATGACAGATGTTGCCATCTGTCGCCACCTCCACAATTTAGACATGTCCCTGAAGGGGAGGGAAATTTTCTCCAGGAACCTGTACCCTTGGTGAACTGCGCAATGACCGACCACAGGACTTTCGGACCCAACAGATTTTACGAGCACGTACTCCGCATATACTCGGTAAGTCTTCAGTGGCACCGGGTCTCGAACTCTCAACCTTCCGATCTCGAGTCCGAGATCCTGACCACTAGGTTCCTTACAGCCCCCACACGCAGGTGGGTACTGGGTAGGTAATTGTTTTCCGGCTGTCTATTTCAAGTCTTCCTTTAGGAGCTTAAACACAATCAAATACGTCTCGTTAATTTGAACATAATTCAAGGCCATTTCTGTACCCTTTGAAACAGGTTAGTAAAAAGGGTTTTAAACTTGCGTTTCGTATTAGCTTATATTTCTTTAATCTTTTGTATTAACTAGTAACTTACATTTGAATTTTAAACTTGTATTTTTTTCTTGTATTAGAGTGCACTACGACACAAGTGCTCGTTAAACCAGTGGAGTCTTAAGTCTATCTCAGCAAAGAGTTCTATAGTAGGGTAGAGGGACGACTCGTACTGAGCTGCCACCGGCAGCCATGGCTCACTAGGGAGTCCGAATAGAGTAGCAAAAGTGCTAGTTAGTGTATAATTTTGATACTGAGAAAGGAAGTACACCAAGGGCAAAGGTGGGAATCGAACCCGCACCCGTTACAGCACGCGGACTGCTAGCGTTATGGCCTGCGATCCAAACCACTCGGCCATCGAGCCCCACATGCCACCCTATAATGCCTCCGTGTTGGTCCATGGTGCGGTTGGTAGAACTCTTTGGCATTCAGGTGTCGGCTCATCACTTGACTGTGGTTATAAAATACGATACCCGTTACCAATAGCCCTCGTGTAGCTCTAGTGCGACGATATTTCAAAATAACCAAAACTTACGATGTCACTCAAAGATTGCGTTGGTGCATAATCAGGTGTCTTTTTCGTCACTTAACCAGGGTTTTAAATTACAAGGCGTAATTGGCAGCGTTTAAGCTCTGTATGGTGGCTGGAAGTAGTCAGGCGGAAAACGTACAACAAATTTCAAAACTCGAACTGCATTCGTGGCCGGGTGGGTGATGAACGTGGTGGAGATGAATTTACATTAATTGTGAATAGCTGCATGGTATGTGATACTTTAATTATACTTATTAAATGAATTATATTAGTGAAAATATTATTTAATGATCGAAACTGTAGGTAAAATTGTAGATTAAATAATGTAAAATGTTAAATTATAGATTTTTAACTTTCTTCGCCTTAATTTGGTGCTTTCTAGTGATTATATTATGACTTAATTTATATTTGTTAATAAATTTTATCGATGAGGAACATTTATTAATTATTAAAGAGTCATAAATTGCATAAGTTATAATATTGCATAATATATTACTTAAAATATTACAATACTTTATTTCGTGTTACCGATTCTTCAACATTCATGATGCAATGTATTATGTTTTACAGATTTATATTTGCTAATAGAGTTGATTGTTTATTTATCTAAATAATGAAAATCCTACAATACCCCCCCCCCCCATTTCGCTATTGCTAAGCTCTATCTATCCATCTCTAAATTGCGTTCGAATCCTTGTGAAATCGGAATTCATTCCACCCCCAAAACGATAATTCAGATGCAAAACCGATATTATCGTCTTCCATGAC